>CM065589.1:35829442-36089442 GCA_033119425.1 Bufotes viridis
GCTAAAGTCTTTCCCATAGTCTTTCATTATACGAATGGGCTCCATAGCAGAGCTATCTGGGGTATCACCGCTCAAACAGGACAAGCATACATGGGGCCATAGTCGCAAGGCAGGAGGCGAGCAAGCAGTCCCTTCCAGGAAACTGGGGCAGACTCTGGTACAGGGTCCAGTCCGCTACAAGGTGGTATTGGAAGCCATGGGATTCTATGACTTATCCCAGGCTGAATGTGTAGATGGATAAAAGTAGGGGACCCAGGACAGAGCCATGAGGGACACCAACAGAGCGATTGCATAGTGAGAAGGTGATGTGTGAATGGGAGACAGTGACTGTTCGGTTGGTGAGGTCTGAAGAGATCCAGGAGAGGACCAGATCTCTGAAGCCAAGGGATGAGAGAGTTTACAAAAAGAGAGAGTGGAACTGATTGACTGTCAAAGGCAGAGGATAGGCTAAGAAGGAAGAGAACATAAATGATGTTTAGCTTAGGCAGCTAGTAGATCATTGGTGACTTTGGTTAGGGCGGTTTCAGTGGAGTGATTGGGTCAGAACGAAGCTGGAGTAGATCAAAAAGTGAGTAGGATTAGCAATGGGAGGAAAGTTTGAGGTGGGCATGTTGTTCTAGAAATTTTAATGCAAAAGGGAGTTGAGCTGAGGAAATAGCTGGATAGAAAGGGTGGGTCCAGGGAAGGCTTCTTGAGTATGTTCTGATTGTGCAAAGGTTGAGAGTGATTAAATATAAAATATAGTACGAAATAAATGGAAGGGGTCTGTCAAGTTCAGAATATTGATGGCCTATCATCAAGATAGGCCATCAATATCAGATTGTGGGGATCCAACTACCGGCACCCGCAAAGATCAGCTGTTTGAAGGAAGCACAGCTATCAGATAAATGCTGTGGCATCTTCATTGTTTAATTAGGTCCCTCCCTGCATGCTGGGTAGTGGTAGTGCAGGATATTGCACCTCTATCCCATTCAAGGGATGGGGAAGAAGCTGGAACACCGTTAGATCCCCATTGGATTCTCACCAATTTTACACTAATGACCTATCCTGAGGATAGGCCATCAATATTCTGCGCCCAGAAAACCATTTTGAAGAGGACCTTTCATGGGTCCAGATATTATGAAATAACTCCAATGTACAAAAAAATGGCCGGCTAAATTCTAAAACAATATACTGCAATACTTTAATGTGCACATGTGCTATATATACTGTCATTAAATTATCATAAAAATCAGAATTAGACAATTATAACAAATAACATTAATAATTTCATAAAAAATATATCTGTAAACAGTCACTGGTCTCTTTACTCTTACGTGTGTGGACCTCTCGCACTAATAGTAAGAGAAATAATAATGTCCCGTAGCAATCCTATATTAAATATATCTCCTCTATGGGAGAACAGGTTTGTATTATTCAAGTTTCAACTCTGCACTAGTTTGCAAGAGTGCAGCTTCCTTGTGTGGTTCACAAATCCATATCGGTATTCAGGCTACAGATCCACATTCAATATTTAGCTGCCGCTTACCGTTGTGATGTTTTGGGTCCTGCTTTATGTGAAGTTGTACTTTCACAAATTATACATAAGTGCTGTAGCTTTAAAGGGCTTCTGTCACCCCCGATTTAGCAATTTTGAGTAGTGGACATTAGCTATTTGCTAATGTCCGCTGAGTTCATACATATTACTATTACCTCTGTCTGTGCTCTAAATTCTGTAAAAATCGCACTTTTATGTTATGCTAATTTCTTCACTACCAGCAAGTTGGGAGGTTACTTGCTGGTAGCCGCCGCATCCTCGGACTAGAAACACGCCCCCTCCTCCACTTGATAGACAAGGCCAGCGGCGCTCTTCTCCTCCGCTGGCCCTGTCTTCCCATGAATCCCGCGCCTGCGCCGTAGCGGTCTTCATTCGGCGCAGGCGTTCTGAGTGAAGGACGGGCACTTGCCAGCTCCTTCACTCAGAACGCCTGTGCCGAATGAAGACCGTCACGCGCAGGCGCGGATTCATGGGAAGACAGGGCCAGCGGGAGGAGAAGAGCGCTCGCTGGCCTTGTCTATCAAGTGTAGGAGGGGGCGTGTTTCTAGTCCAAGGATGCGGCGGCTACCAGCAAGTAACCGCCCAACTTGCTGGTAGTGAAGAAATTAGCATAACATAAAAGTGCGATTTTTACAGAATTTAGAGCACAGACAGAGGTAATAGTAATATGTATGAACTCAGCGGACATTAGCAAATAGCTAATGTCCACTACTCAAAATTGCTAAATCGGGGGTGACAGAAGCCCTTTAAAGCTGATAATATCTATGTTCGTTTTCGGACCTCCCGCCAGTGCCGACACTACAGTATCTTGCGCATGAGGAGTCAGGGTTGTCCCACGCCAAGTGTGATGAATGGCAGTCTGGAATCGATATCCGATATAAGTGCTCCTGTTCAATCTATTATTTTGTTAAATATTGGTATCGCTACCAGGGTTGTTAAATAACCGAACGCGTTTCGAAACTATAAAAGTCTCTTCCTCAGTGGTATTTATTCTGATTGAGAAACTGGATCACTTACATATGCCTGTGATCCATTTGAAAACTTGGACCGGATTTTTCTTTACCGGTATTAATACTCAAAATCTGGGACCGGACTGTTTCAGTGTATATCTATTTAGACTGTGCGTTTCTTCCATTTTACTAAATAACATCCACTGTAAGCTGTCTGAATAAGATCCGCTTTTGGACATATTCACTTTTGCATACTGCAACATTTAATAACTACTTATTTAAAAAAAACATTTCATTTACATACCATAAACTTTCAATATCCTACCAATCTAAACGTATAAGGCAACGATACCGTATCAAAGACTACATAGTTAATAATAATGCTAAAAATGAAAAAATAAAAAATAAATAAAAATAAAAAATAGTAAATATAATAAAAATAATAGTAAAAATTAAAAAAAATTATATTATTTTTTATTTTTCTTTATTTTTTTAGTGTAGAATTCAAACTGGAAAATACAAACCTGTTCTCCCATTCAGGAGATATATTCAATATAGGATCGCTATGGGACATTATCATTTCTCTTACTATTAAGCTACATGCATACGACCGGATGTGTTTTGCAGTCCACAAATTGTGGATCTGCAAAAAAAAAAAATGGATGATATCCGTATGCTATCAGTTATTTTTTTGCGGATCCATTCTAACAATGCCTAAAGCGAACAAGAATAGGACATTGAGACATTTTTTTTGCGGGGCTACGGAATGGACATACTGATGCGGACAGCACACTGTGTGCTGTCCGCATTTTTTGCGGACCCATTGAAATGAATGGCTCCGCATCCTATCCGCAAAAAAAACGTAAAGGACACTGAAACAAATAACGTTCGTGTGCATGTAGCCTTAGTGCGTGAGCTCCGCACGCGTAAGAGTAGAGGAACCAGTGATTGTTTACAGATATATTTTTTATGAAATTATTTATGCTATTTGTTGTCTTATTCAAATTTTTATGATAATTCAATGACAGTATATATAGCACTTGTGCACAATAAATGATTGCAGTATATTGTTTTAGAATTTAGCCTGCCATTTGTTTGTACATTAGAACTATATAGCTAGGTGGTATAGCAGGCTGAGCTATACTCCGGTGAGCGCTCAGACATATCGTAATATTATGAAATAACTAGCAGGTTATGTAGGGCATAGTGCAGGGATGTAATATCGCTTTTTTTTTCTGAGCGTCGCTGCGTTCGCACGCTGTGCCTGTTCACTTCTCCTGCCTGGTATGCTAATAAATAGCATTGGTACAGGGAGGAGGAGGCTGCCCTGTTTCTCAATGGGCGTCTCCTTCTCCTGGCTGTGACGCTCTCCGCTGTGATTGGACCGCGCTACAGCCAGGGAGAAGGAGACGCTCATTGAGAAACAGGGCAGTCTCCTCCTTCCTGTACTGATGCTATTTATTAGCATACCAGGCAGGAAAAGTGAACAGGGGCACAGCGGGTGGATGGAGCGGCGTCCAGAAAAAATAGTAAGCGCTCTTACATCCCTGCACTATGCCCTACATAACCTGCTAGTTATTTCATAATGTCTGGACCCATGAAAGGTTCTCTTTAAAGGGGTTCTCCCACTAATACCCATAGGAGAGGAAATAAGTGTTTGATTGCTGCTGCCAGGTTCTATAGGATTGCCAAGTGCAGGGCGTACAGCCGTCCCATAGAAGTGAATAGAGTCCTGGAGCAGTTTGGATAGAGGATAAGGCTTCATGAACACGACCGTGTCCTTTTGTGTTCAGCATACTGCGTATCCACAAAATACAAATGCAGTCCATGTGCGTGCTGCATTTTGTTGCGAATCCATTGACTTTAATGGGCTCACAGTCCAGTATTTGCGGACCAGTATAGGACATGTCTTATCGTTTGCGGAACGGACATATGGGTGTGGAAAGCACATAGATGACTTCCTATACTTGTTTGCAAAGCTACAAAATGCAGCATGCACATGGACCGCATCCATATTTTGCAGATGCACGGTTTGCAGACCGCAAAATGGATATGGACGTGTGCATGAGGCCTTAATGTTATTAGTGGTGCAACCGTTTATTGCAAACAGGCTATTTTATATAATTATTATACATTGTTAGTACATTCCTAACAAACAAAATGAAAAATACGTTAACAAAGAGAAATTCTTAGTCATTTTGAAAGGACTTTTTTGACCTGACTTTCTGTTTCAATTAAATAAAAAGATAAATAATAAAATTAAGCATAATAATAATAATCATGTTAATAAAATACTACTACCACTAGGAACTTATTAATAAATAATAAAATACTACAATTAGTAATAGGTAATATGACTACTACTACTAATAAAAAAATATCAGCGATAATAAATATCAATAATATATCATTCTAAGGCCTCATGCACACAAACGTATTTTCTTTCCGTGTCCATTCCATTTTTTTTGCGGACCATATGCGGAACCATTCATTTCAATGGGTCTGCAAAAAAAAGGGAAGGTACTCCATGTGCATTCCGTTTCCGTATCTCCGTATTTCCATTCCGCAAAAAAATAGAACATGTCCTATTTTTTTCTAGTTTGCGGACAAGAATAAGCATTATTACAATGGATCCGCAAAAATAACGGATCCGCAAAAAAAAACGGATGCCATACGGAACGTCATCCTTGTTTTTCCGGATCCGCAATTTGCGGACCGCTAAACACATACGGTCGTGTGCATGAGGCCTAATTATATAATTATAATCAGATATACTACAATTACTAATAGGTAATACTACTATTGCTACTACTACTACTAATAATAAACTATCAGTTATAATAAAAGGCATAATAATAATAATAATAAATGATAATAATGAACTAATATAACAAGAAGAAGAAGAATTATAATATAAGTAAAAAACAATTTAAAGCTGGTAAAATAAACAATGATGGGGTTTATACCTGCACACCTTGGCAGGCCATTGAGGCCTATGATCTCTCCTCTAGAAAATGACAGCAAGCTATTTATTTTGTGTCTGAATTTTTAATCAAATCCTACAGATCAAGTGTTCAGTGCCCCCGTTTAAATTAAAATTAAAAAAACAACGTGGAGTCTTTTTGAATCTGAGCATTCAGCTATTGTGGCATCAAAGAGACGGTGAAAGGCTGCGAGGAGCCCTTGTAACCCCCATTCATGTAGCTCAGCTGCTCTCTGTACAGATATTTTAACCTTAACAAAACACGGCTGGGATAAATCTACGGCTTCTGCTCTCAAGTTCTAAAGGTCCAGATGAAATGATACCTTAACTGAGATTGCTTCAATATTGTTTCCACGTTGTGCCTGCCGTTCTCAATAGTAATTTAGAACGTTAAGCATTTGCCCTAGTGGCTGACTGAAATTTTCAAAAATCTGTTGTAAAGTGAGCGGGACAAAAGACAGTGAATGAGATCAAATTGAGTTGTACTAGTGGCCAGATGGGTCCCGCTCTTTAATGCAGCCCGCTCTATTCATAAAATTCTTCCCTGAGCAGAGCACAATTCTAAGACTTGGAAATGAAAAAAAAATGTAAAATAAAGAAAGAAATAGAAATAAAATGGTACTTTGGAAAATGCGCCCTACACTTTGAATGTACATTTGATCTTCCCTGCAACTGTTAATAATGCTGCAGAGTAGGATTTTCTTTGATCTCCTATATTTATGGAAAAGCATTAACCCCTCAGTGACCACCCATACGTGTTTTTACAGCGGTCACTAAGGGGCCGTAGGCTGGGCCGCCGCTTTTTTACGGTGGCCCAGTCTAAGCGCTGCATGGGAGAGCTTCTCACATAAGAGGTGTGGCACTGCTCTAACAGCCCGGACTGGCAGGAGTGCCGATCCAGGCTGTTTAACATTTTGCATGCTGCGGGCAATGGCGCCCGCCACATGTAAAGTGCTGACAGTGGGAGTGGACTCCCTCTGTCTCCCATCGGCACCCCACAAGTGCGATCGCGGGATCCGATGTGTGTGAAGGCTGCCTAGAGTCTGATGTAGGCCCCAGACCAGCCTTGAGTAATTTCCATCAGGCTGCGCCTCTCTGGTGCAGCCTGCTGGTCAATGTCCGAATAGCAATGCCATTAAAATGCAATGCACTATAGGGATAGTGCATTGCATTTTAAAAGCAAACAGAAAGCTGTCTGTTACCTTGTGGGACTATTAAGTGGTAAAAAAAGTTAAATAAAAACTCATCTATTCAATAAAAAAATCCCATTAAAAAAATTACGCTTTTTATTCCAATTTATTCCAATTACTTAATAACAAGTGATCAAAAAGCGCCAATTACTCCAAAATGATACCAATGGAAAATACGAATTCGTCCGTTAACCGTGACATCCACAGAGCTCCGTTCCCTTAAAATGTGACCTCAACAACGCCCGCCCCCTTAACAGTGACATCTACAGCACCCCGGCCCTTAACTGCTTAACTGGATTGGGGGAGTGGTTTAGCTGGACATGGGGGGCGGGTTTTTAAGTCAGTCAATTGAGGGTGGACTAAATGGCCACCCTACCTGCCCCCTGAACTGTGACCTCCACAGCACTCCGGTACATGCTAGGAAGCTGAGACCTGGTCTAAAGCCGTCCCAGACACTGATGTACCTGTGTGCCAAATTTTGTGATTGTAAATGCGAATTCCTTTAGCGGACATACATACACACATACACTCAACTTTATATATTAGATATATATTAGTGTATACCAAATTGTCATACTTTTTACAAAATGCTCCCAAAGCCATAAAATAAACTTAAACATAATATACATATATAAGAACATATACTTACCCATTTCATCCCCCTCCTCTTTCAGCACCGCTGCTCTGATTCTCCCTACTGGCTACTATTGGCTACAGTGATGACATGCCCGTTTACCCCACATGACTGCTGCAGCCAATCACTAGCTTCATGCCTTATACTGTTGAGGCCAATGATTGGCTGCAGAGGTGGGAAGAAGTTGACATCATGGCTGCAGTGCAGGGAAGATGCGGGGTGTCTACAGATCTAATAGAGCTCCACAGCAGAATTTACTATGGGCCCACCTGGTTTCCCAGTATGTGCATATCAAATACTTTCAAGCCACTAGAAACACATAGTGTGAAGCCCCAGATGTCTGTCACATAATCACAATGTATTTTTTATAAGAAATTTTAATTAAAAATAAAATTGTAATTAAAAAGAAGTTGCCCTCATCCACTTCATCCAGCGTCTGAACATTATTTTTCTCAATGCATTTACAACTCACTACTGGTATAAATACTTGATACATCTCATCTATAGAGCAGCTTCCTCCATAATAGGGTATTATAAAACTGTCTGCCTAAACCACCACTAGAGGGAACTTAGTACATTGGAATTTAAGCAGTTACCATTGACTGCAATGGAAGCTGTAAAATCTATTTGCACCGGACTCCCCATAATAACATATGCATGAAAATGCAGTGATTTCATGTTGGGAATAGAAGTTAAGCACTAAGCCACCCTTCCCCAAAAGCCCCATAGGAGTTGCATAGTCTGTCTCCTTGGAAGGTATACCACTACACGTGAGTAGAGATAAGCGAACTTCAAAAATTAGTTCGGCGTTCGATTTGGGGTAATCGCCGCATCCCATTATGGATTCCACTACCGCGGACTATCCCGGCATATAGAATCCATAAGGGGCAGCTTCCACGAACCCGAACTTTGGAAAAGCGAAGGACCTGGGGTGACGTCACCGTCATGTGATCAGTGCAGGGGCGTGGCTCAGCACTGGATCAAATCCAGTGCTGGGCCACGCCCCCTGCACTGATCACATGATGGTGACGTCACCCCAGGTCCTTCGGCTTTTCCAAAGTTCAGGTTCGTGGAAGCCGCCCCTTTTGGATTCCATATGCCGGGATAGTCCGCGGTAGTGGAATCCATAACAGGATGCGGCGATTACCCCAACCCGAACGCCAAACTAATTTTTGAAGTTAGCTCATCTCTACACGTGAGTACCTTTTTGTTATTTTTTTTACAATTGTTGGCTTCAGGAAACATTTTTAACCATTTAGACAACCCTTTGATATAGAGAATGTTTGTGGTTAAAAAATAAAAAAATCTAATTTTTTAGATATTCTTTCTAATCTTTTTTATTATTATTTTTCTTGTTTGCAGTTTGGCTTGATGGTCGCATAAGGGCAAATAGGCAATAATGCATATGATTTAATTTACTTCTGTAGTGGCCTGGTTTGGGGTGATCCCAACGCTACACTGGGTCTGTCAAGGTGTCACCACGTGTGCACAGTGTTGCACCGACAGGGGGGGTTTTAGGGGTCTTGACCCCCCCTAGAATCATTCATTTTTTTTTTTTATCCCTCAGGGCCACACCGCCTATCGCAACAATTGGCGTGGCCCTGGTTCTAATTGTGGGTGGCGGTGTGGAGACAGCAGGAGATGAGCAGGAAATTAGATTTTTTACTGGCACATTATGGGGGAAAGGAGCCCTTTAGGGGAATCTACTGGGGACACTACGAAGGGACATTTTTTTACTGGCATATTATGGGGGGCACTATGGGGAAGGGGGAGAGAAGCACCTTGGAGGCATGTGCTGGGGGCACTAAGATGGGGTATTTTATACTGGCAAATTATCGGGGCACTATGGGGAAGGGGGAGAGGAGCACTAGGGGGGCATTTACTGGGGCACTATATAGGCATACATTATGGGGACATCAGCTCAACTGCGGGCACTAAGCAGGAGTATTTCTTGTACTGTCATATTATAACGAGAATTGTTACTACTAGGGGGCATTATAGTGAGCTTTACTACTACTGGGGGCTATGAGGAACATGACTACTAGTATGGGCGCTATGGGGGTATTAATACTAAGTGTGCTCAGGCAGAAAATGATTTCTATTGGTGTGAATTTGGGTAGCCCCTGACGAAGCGCGAAAGTGAAACCCAGGTCGGGCTGGAAGGAAAGATTTGTGTTATCGCTTTTATGTGACCTGCATGTAGTAAGTGCAATAAAGTGTTTTATGTATGTATCTGAGGCTATGCTTCACTATGTTCGGTGATCTCTGATACACACGGCAGGGGGAAGTGCTGCAAAGGATACTGATGGGAACAGCTGAGAAGCCGGAGTTGTGCATGTTCAATTTTTGGCTACCTGAACATACTTGCCTTTGTGAGTATTTTATCACTCCTCCCCATTTGGACTAGGTGTTTTTAATTAGCGTTAGCTGCAAGGGGTTTATAAACTCCTACTATCTCTCAGATGCATTTCCTGAGGGTCGTGACTGGGTGAGCTCTTTGCACTCGTTTACATGGTGCAGTACTGCGTGTCTGCCATTGCTGCCTCAGTGCTGTGCTGGCGGGGCGGTGGGTCCCAGAGCCAAGGAGGCTTTGCTGCACAGTGGGGTTGCTGTGTGGCTCCTGGGTCCCGCTGTCTGCTGCGGTGCTGGGGCGCCGGTGGTTGCCGCGCATGGCTGCGTCATTTATAGGTTAGAGTAGTTTCCCACTTGCAGAGGCTTCCTTGTCGCGGAAAGTGGGCCTATGCTCTTTGATCAAACTGTAAACTAATGCCTCTTATGCACAGCATACAATGTATTACAAATTGTGCGGATACGCCACGTAATTATGCTGAGACAGTCGTTACATCAAAAGCATAGTGTTGAGGATGTGCGATCCAGATTCACTCTCCATTATATATAGTGAGTATTTTATCGTCTGAAACTTTTTAACCCTGTTGGAGGTGCTTCGCTATTGTGTGAATTTCTATCACACAGGGGGCATCGGTGTGGTGTTTGTTGCTGTCTTGAAAACCGACCAGGAGAAGTGGATTACCAATTAGGTGTCTGGAGTTTGCTCTGAAAGCAGCGCGGTTCTTATTTATATGAGACTGGACTAGTGTGAATTGGTTCACTTCACGGAAGAACCTGCAGCGCAATTCCTGAAACAAACCGAAGTCATTTTACCTATTTTGAACTAAGCAGGAGTATTTCTTGTACTGTCATATTATAAGGAGAATTGAAACTACCAGGGGCGATTATGGTGAGATTTACTACTACTGGGGGCTATGAGGAACATGATTACTAGTATGGGCACTATGGGGGTATTATTACTAAGTGTGCTCAGGCAGAAAATTATTTCTATTGGTGGGAATTTGGGGAGCACTGTTACTTTGGTAGGCACCCTGACACAGTATCAGCCTAGCACAATTATTTTTGGGGACAATATGTTTATACTCTTTGTGTCAGGGATACTATTTACTGGGCACAGTTATTTTTTTTAGAGCGCTGTGCCCGCCACCCCCCCTGTATTGGTGATCGCTGCAAACCGCAAGTCAAATCAGACCTGCGGTTTGCAGCTGACCAGAAACTTAAAAATTGCATTTTTTTAATTTGTAACCCCCCCCCCCCCTTGCAGCCCTCTTTCAGATGTGCAGGGAGAGGGTGCGGGCGGTGCTGCGATGCGGGCAGTGCTGCGATGCGGACGGGCGCGTAATCCCCCGCCCCGCTTTCCTCTAGTTTTCAGAATGGCCGAGCGGACACAGATGTCAGCCTTTTAACCCCTTCCATGCCGTGGTCCATAGGGACAGTTGTATGGAAGGGGTTAACAGGGAGGGAGCTGCCATTGCAGCCCCCAATTCTTGATGGGATCACAGAGGGAGGGGCCCCCCTCCCTCCCTCCCCATCACCCACTGCTCTGTTGTGGCAGCGGGTGATAGTTACCATGGCAACTGGATACCTTCACAGGCGTCCTGCTTGCATTGGTAATGGTAAGTCTAATCAGACTTCTGCTAAAGGAAGAAGTCTGATCAGACTGTGTTAACTGAAAATACAGTACAGTACACTATATAGTGTACTGTATTGTATTATACAGACATCAGACCCACTGGGAAAAAAAAAATGTTATTACTGAATAAAATAAAAAAAATACACTACACATGTTTGATATCACCGCGTCAGTAACGACCTGATCTATGAAACGGTCATGTTACTTTCCCCGCACGGTGAACGCCATAAAAAAAAAAAAAAACTATGATAAAGTTGAAATTTTGCCCACCTTACTTCCCCCAAAAAAATAAAAGTGATGAAAAAAGTCGTATGTACGCCAAAATGGTACCAATCAAACCGCCATCTCATCCCGCAAAATGGAGCCCCTACATGAGACAATCGCTCAAAAAAAAATTTCCCCCCTAAAACAAGTATACATATTAGTTATCTCTGCGTCCGTAAGAACCTGCTCTAAAAAATATCACATGAACTAACCCCTCAGATGAACACCATAAAAAATGGTGTAAAAAAAGCCATTTTTTGTCACCTTACATCACAAAAGTGTATTACCAAGCGATCAAAAAGGTTTATGCCTCCTAAAATAGTACCAATCAAACCGCCATCTCATCCCGCAAAAAATGAGCCCCTACATGAGACAATCGCTCAAAAAAAATTTTCCCCCCTAAAACGCTGTTATTGTGTTAAAAGTAAAATAAATAAAACAAGTATACATATTAGTGTATCTCTGCGTCCGTAAGAACCTGCTCTAAAAAATATCACATGAACTAACCCCTCAGATGAACACCATAAAAAATGGTGTAAAAAAAGCCATTTTTTGTCACCTTACATCACAAAAGTGTATTACCAAGCGATCAAAAAGGTTTATGCCTCCTAAAATAGTACCAATCAAACCACCATCTCATCCCGCAAAAAATGAGCCCCTACATAGGACAATCGCCCAAAAAAATAAAAAAAATATGGCTCTCAGACTATGGAGACACTAACCCTGGGTTCAGACCTGAGCGTTCTAGAAACGCGTGTTTTAGTCGCGCGTATTACAGCGCGTTTTTGCAAATAGGAAACGCGCGTCGTACGCGCGTTCTTGTGATTGACTACTGTGGTGTCAATCACGATACGCTAGACAAATGCCCCCAAAAAAGCTCAAGTACTTGTTTATGCGTAGGGCGTTTTACAGCTCGTTTGAACGCGCTGTAAAATGCGAAAATGTGAACCAGTCCCATAGGGAAGCATTGGTTTGCATGTGTTGAGCGTTTTACAGCGCGTTCGAACGCGCTGTAAAACGCGCAAGTGTTAACTTAGGGTAAAACATAATTTTTTTTTTCTAAAATGCTGTTATTGTGTTAATGTAAAATAAATAAATAAAAAGTATACATATTAAGTATCGCTGCTTCCGTAAGAACCTGCTCTATAAGAATATTACATGACCCCCCAGGTAAATTCCATAAAAAAACTAAATAAAAACAGTGTCAAAAAAGCCATTTTTGTCACCTCACATCCCAAAAAGTGTAATAGCAAGCGACCAAAATGTCATATGCACCCCAAAATAGTGCCAATCAAACCAACATCTCATCCCACAAAAAGAAAGCCCCTACATAAGACAGTCGCCCCCTACCCCCCAAAAAAAAAATAAATATGTCAGAATGTGGAGACACTAAAATATCTTTTTTAAAAAAATGCTTTATTATGTAAAACTGAAACAAAACCCCCCAAAAAGTAGTCATATTTGGTATTGTCACGTCCGTAACAACCTGCTCTATAGAAGTAGCACACAATCTAACCTGTCAAATCAACGATGTAAATAACAAAAATAAAAACGGTCCCAAAACAGCTATTTTTTGCAAATTTTCCATTTTAATCAATTTTTCCAGTAAGAAGCAAGGGTCAATAGCCAAACAAAACTCAATATTTATTGCCCTGATTCTGTAGTTTACAGAAATACCCCATATATGGTCGTAAACTGCTGTATGGCCAAACGGCAGGGCGCAGAAGGAAAGGAACGCCATATGGTTTTTGGAAGGCAGATTTTGCTGGACTGATTTTTTTGTCACCATGTCCCATTTGAAGTTCCCTGATGTACCCCTAGTGTAGAAACTCCATAAAAGTGACTCCATCTAAGAAACTATATCCCTCAAGGTATTCAAAACTGATTTTACAAACTTTTTTTTAACCCTTTAGGTGTTCCACAACAGTTATTGGGAAATGGAGATGAAATTTCAGAATTTCTATTTTTTGTTGCCTTGTTTAAAAAAAAGTGTAATATAGAGCAACCCAAAAATCATATTTCCCCTAAAATAGTACCAACAAGACTGCCAGCTTATCCTGTAGTTTCCAAAATTGGGTTATTTTTTGGGAGTTTCTACTCTAGGGGTGCATCAAGGGGGCTTCAAATGGGACATGGTGTCAAAAAACCAGTCCAGCAAAATCTGCCTTCCAAAAACCATATGGCGTTTCCTTCCTTCTGCGCCCTGCCGTTTGGCCATACAACGGTTTACAACCACAGATGGGGTGTTTCTGAAAACTACAGAATCAGGGCAATAAATATTGAGTTTTGTTTGGCTGTTAACCCTTGCTTTGTTACTGGAAAAATGGATTAAAATGGAAAATTTGCCCCCCCAAAAAAAATCGAAATCTCCATTTGCCATTAACTCTTGTGGAAAACCTAAAGGGTTAACAAAGTTTGTAAAATCAGTTTTGAATACCTTAAGGGGTGTAGTTTCTAGAATGGGGTCATTTTTGGGTGGTTTTATGTAAGTCTCACAAAGTGACTTCAGACCTGAACTGATCCTTAAAAAGTGGGTTTTAGAAAATTTCTGAAAAATTTCAAGATTTGCTTTTAAACTTCTAAGCTTTGTAACGTCCCCAAAGAATGGCTTGGATAAGTAAAAGCGTTTTAAAGTTATTCACACATAAAGTGACACATGTCAGATTTGCAAAAAATGGCCTGGTCCGACTCCTTAGGGTGAAAATGAGCCCAGTCCATAAGTCCATAAAGTCCATAAGGGATTAAAGATCCCCATAGTAACCAATGAGATTTCAACTATCATTTTTCGGAGGGCTACTTGGTTGCTGTAGCCCACAACAATCCAACACATTCTTCCAAAGTCGTGGTCACTCTGCACAACTGGTCATTGGCAGCAGACTCCACTTGCTTATCAGCTCTCCTGCACTTCTCTCAGCATATTGTGCCAGAGCACTTGCTGGCTTGTCGTGGGTCCCTGCTGGGTGACAAAAATGTGTGCAGGATATATTAATCAAAGGTACTTGCCCATTTCCTTATCACTTAAGGGACATTTAAACTGAGGACTGTTGCAAAATATTACTGAAATGAGAAGTTTGCTCATCAAATAGGGTGATTGCTGGTGTTATCTATTAGGGAAAAAAATAACTTATTTTTCAGACACTGTTCCCATATTGTCTATAGGGGGTAGACGGTATTAGAAGTCAGTCCCAATGGTTCAACTATGGGGATCACAGCAGTCACAGTTGCAACCAAGCCACTAAGCAAAGAAGAACCACAACCCCCAACTACAAACTTACTTTTTCCTTAAAGAATAACCAGACCACTCCTGAATCCTCCGCTCTACAGTATGATAGATTAAACTGTTTTCTACCATTGTCACTGCACAGTCCTCCCTGCACTCATCTCTATGTTCAGTGCAGGAGAGTAACATAATGTTACAGCCAGGGCAATGGGTACTACCCTAGACCACATTAGGTCTCTTTCTGCCATAGACCACCAGGTATACTTATATGAACCTCTTCACTGCTATAGACCACCAAGTATACTGACATTAATCCCTTCTCTGCCCTAAAACCTCAGAGACCCTTACAGTTGTCCTTTCTCTGCCTACGACCACCATGCCAACTGAAATGAATCCTTTCATTGTCCTACACGAATACTAAAATTAACCAATTCACTGCCCTAATCCACCAAAGCTTTGCATTATTCCTTTGATTAGGTTTTACTAGGAGGTGTCCATCTCCTTTCCCTAGTTTCCAGGTCTTATTCCCTCACCCCTTTCCCTCCTATATTCGGTGTGGTGTTTCCCTCCCACACCCAAACGTGACATTGAACCTTTTTCCATTTTTTGCTCCCCCCCTTGTACATGTAGATGACAGCAATACTTTTTGTTCTTTTAAATCCCAGTCAATGCATGTCACTTTAAATAAGCTTTTTGGTCTTGTCTTCACGTATTCCGATCATTTTTTTTATTTATTGTTTATTATTTTTTATAACAAGTTGTATTCTGCTAGGGTGTTATCTTGGGATAATACTAGTTTAAAGGCTATGTACACCTTAGGAGGCAATTTTTATTTATGATTGCATTTTACTCATTTTTGGCTAAAAAAAACATGTTTTAGATTGACCTTTATTAAAAAAATATTGAGCCATTCTGTCACAAAGGGTTTACTGCTTTTCTGGATGTGTGACTGGTACTTTCATTTTTACTTTGTGCAATCTAATAACCTGTATCTCTAAACTACTAAGAGGTCATAAACGCTTATTTGAGGATTGAGCTTTAATGAGTGTTCATAGGTCAGAGAACAGAGATAAGGAACCTGTCAGCTCCCCAAATGATGGAAAAGACAGAAAATCCACAGGCAGCTAGTAGAGCATTTCAGCTATGTACAGAAAAAAAGGATTTTAATTAAGACCAATTTAAAAAATGATTTTTAGCTCAAAATAAGTACAATGTGATAATAAAAAATGCCCCCCAAAGGTGTACATACCATTTAAGTTTTGCAAATTGATAATTTGGAAAAATGCTGAAAATAAAATTTTGCATGATTTTTTTTTATTATTTATGCTGTTAAAGCGAACCTGTCACCTGCATTTCACTTAATAAACTATCAAAAGTACCTTATAGATCATCCTCATTGTGTTATCAGACAGTCTTGTCCCGCTTTTCTGCCATGTATATGCATGAAAAAATCGCCTTATAAAGTTCTCTTCTCCAGCTCCACAAGTCACGATAGAAGTCAAGGGCGATAGAAGTCAAGGGGGCGATAGAAGTCAAGGGGGGGGGCCCTTCCCTCACTCCGGGCTGTAACTCCCCTGCCCTAACCCCTCCTCTATGCAGTCTAATTGACACCTGGCTCAGTCGCCGGGACTGCGCTTGTACAGGCGGCGCATGCGCCGTCGGCCTCAGTAGCAGCGCGATCCCGTCTATCAATGACTGGCTGTAGAGGTCACGTGTCACCCATGCAGCACATGACCCATTGACATGCCGTATGGATGACACATCATTGGTTGCAGCCGTCATGTGAACTGATGTTAATGGGGGAAACCAGGGACCTGTTGTGCTGGCGGAACAGAGATGGAGCTGAAACCCAGTGGAAGGAATCAGGTAAGTATGATCACCAACACAGGTCCAGCCACACCGTATGGTCTATAGAAAAGCTTTGCAAAGATTAACAACCCCTTTAAATTCACTTACGTAAGATTTCCCATCCAAATCTGATGGAAGTTTGTTCCAAGCCTCAGCTATTCTTTCAGAGTAATAATACTCTCTGACATTTCCCCCCCAACTAAATTTAGAAAACAGAAATCTTAATTCCTGCACATGCAGATAAGTCCTGTTTAGGAACATGTCCTATATCTTGTCACTGCGAAATAAAATATTCTTAGTAACTGGGGCTGAAGCCAACTGATTGTGGGTGGTTTATGAAAGTTTTTATATCAGACATTACATCCAGATCTTTGGAGACCGTGTTTAATGCTTTGCATTATCTACAGATATTAAAACATCTTGGAGATGTGAGCGCGGAGCGGTACGTGGAGATTCACAGCAGTGGATTAATCAGCGATGCTCCTGGGCAGCCATCTCTTTTCCTGAATTAGCAGCAAACTGTGAATTAGACGTATTTTAATGGGAGAGCTCGTCCTGATTTACCAGATGCTTGTATGAAGAGATGATTGTTTCTTGTACACAAGGAACGCCTCGATGCGAACCAACGCCTGAAATGTCTTTTTTCTATTCTTTGCAGCAATAAGAGCAAATAATAGAGGAAGGAGTAAAATGTTAAGCTTATACACATGATTTTTCACAGTATACAGCAGAATTGTAGTTATATTCTTGTCTAGGAAGCAGTATTATAGTAGTTATATTCTTGTACATAGGAGTAGTATTATAGTAGTCATATTCTTGTACATAGGAGCAGTATTATAGTAGTTATATTCTTGTATATAGGAGCAGTATTATAGTAGTTATATTCTTGTACATAGGAGGTAGTATCATAGTAGTTATATTCTTGTACATAGGAGCAGTATTATAGTAGTTATATTCCTGTACATGGGAGGCAGTATTATAGTAGTTATATTCTTGTACATAGGAGGTGGAATTATAGTAGTTATATTCTTGTACATAGGAGGTAGTATTATAGTAGTTATATTAGTGTACATAGGAGCGGTATTATAATTCTTGTACATAGGAGGTGGAATTATAGTAGTTATATTCTTGTACATAGGAGATAGTATTATAGTAGTTATATTATTGTACATAGGAGCGGTATTATAGTAGTTATATTCCTGTACATAGGAGGCAGTATTATAGTAGTTATATTCTTGTACATAGGAGGCAGTATTATAGTAGTTATATTCTTGTACATAGGAGCAGTATTATAGTAGTTATATTCTTGTACATAGGAGGTAGTATTATAGAAGTTATATTATTGTACATAGGAGGTAGTATTATAGTAGTTATATTCCTGTACATAGGAGGCAGTATTATAGTAGTTATATTCTTGTACATAGGAGCGCTATTATAGTGGTTAGATTCTTGTACATAGGAGCAGTATTATAGTAGTTATATTCTTGTACATAGGAAGCAGTATTATAGTAGTTCTATATTCATTTTACATACGGGCAGTATTATAGTACTTATATTCTTATACAAAACATAAAGGCAGTAGTTATATTCTTGTGCATAGGAGATCGTATTATAGCAGTTATATACAGTACTTGTACATAGGAGTAATTATTATAGTAGTTCAATCTAAGACAATCACTCAAAAAATAAAAAACTATAGCTCTCAGAATATGGAGACACTAAAATATGGTTTGTTTTGTTTCAAAAATACCATTATTGTGTTAAAGTGAAATAAATTTTTAAAAAGTAGATATATTTGGTATTGCCGCATCCGTAGCAAGCTCTATAAATATATCACATGACCGAACCCTTCAGCTCTATAAAAATATCACATGACCTTACCCCTCAGGTGAACGCATAAAAAAATTTAAAAAATAAAAACAGTGCCAAAAAAGCAATTTTTTGTCACGTAACATCGCAAAAAGTGCAACACCAAATGTTCAAAAAGGTTTATGCCCGCCAAAATAGTAACAATCAAACCATCACCTCATCCCGCAAAAAATGAGACCCTACATAAGACAATCACCCAAAAAATAAAAAACTATAGCTCTCAGACTATGGGGACACTAAAACGTTTTTTTTATTTCAAAAATGCTATTATTGTGTTAAAGTGAAATAAATTTTTAAAAAGTAGATATATTTGGTATTGCCGCGTCCGTAGCAAGCTCTATAAATATATCACATGACCGAACCCTTCAGCTCTATAAAAATATCACATGACCTTACCCTTCAGCTCTATAAAAATATCACATGACCTTACCCCTCAGGTGAATGCATAAAAAAATTAAAAAATAAAAACAGTGCCAAAAAAGCCATTTTTTGTCACCTAACATCACAAAAAGTGCAACACTAAACGTTCAAAAAGGTTTATGCCCCCCAAAATAGTAACAATTAAACCGTCACCTCATCCCGCAAAAAATGAGACCCTAAGACAATCGCCCAAAAAATAAAAATACTTTAGCTCTCAGACTATGGGGACACTAAAACATTTTTTTATTTCAAAAATGCTATTATTGTGTAAAACTTAAATGAATAAGAAAAAGTATACATATTAGGTATTGCCATGTCCGTAATGACCTGCTCTATAAAAATATCACATGACCTAACCTCAATTCTTCCTGCAAAAATCAAGCCCCTACACAAGATGATCGGCATGAAAAAAAAATGGCGTTCAGAAAATTTATACACAAAAACATAATATTTTTTCCAAAACTGCTTTATTATGTAAAACTGAAACAAACAAACAAAGTAGACATATTTGATATCATCGCTTCCGTAACCTGCTCTATGAAAATAGCACATAACCTAACCTGTCAGATGAATGCAAACAAAAAATAAAAACGGTGCCAAAACAGCCATTTTTTGGTTACCGTGCCTCACAAAAAACGTAATATAGAGCGATTAAAAATCATATGTACCCCCAAATAGTACCAGTAAAACTGTCGCCTTATGTCGTAGTTTCCAAAATGGGGTCACTTTTTGGGAGTTTCCACTAAAGGGGTGCATCAGGAGAGCTTCAAATGGGACATGATGTCTAAAAACCAGTCCAGCAAAATCTGCCTTCCAAAAACCATATGGCACTCCTGTTCTTCTGAGCCCTGCCATGTACCCATACATCAGTTACGACCACATATGGGGTGTTTCTGTAAACTGCAGAATCAGGGTAATAAATATTGAGTTTTGTTTGGCTGTTAACCCTCGATATGTTAAAGTAAAAAAATGGATTAAAATGGAAAATCTGCCAAAAAAGTGAAATTTAGAAATCTCGTCTCCATTTTCCTTTAATTCTTGTGGAATAACTAAAGGGCTAACAAATTTTGTAAAATCAGTTTTGAGTAACTTGAGGGGTGTAGTTTCTACAATGGGGTCATTTATGGGGAGTTTCTATTATGTAAGTGACTTCAGACCTAAACTGGTTTAAAAAGTGGGTTTTGGAAATGTTCTTAAAAATTTTAAGAATTGCTTTTAAAATTCTAAGCCTTCTAAAGACCTAAAAAAATAAAATGACATTTACAAAATGATGCCAACATAAAGACATATGGGAAATGTTAAGTAATAAATATTTAATGAGGTATCAATTTCTGTTTTAAAAGCAGAGAAATAGAAAATTTGAAAATTGCGCATTTTAATTTTTTTTTTGTAAATTTGGAATTTTGTCATGAATAGAGGTAAAATATATTGACTCAAATTTATGACTTTCATAAATTACAATGTGTCACGAGAAAACAGTCTCAGAATGGCTTGGATAAGTAAAAGTGTACCAAAGTTATTACCACATAAAGTGACACGTCAAATTTGCAAAAAATGGACTGGGCAGGAGGGTGAAAACTGGCCCGGGGAGAAGGGGCTATTAGGCTATAAGATAAGCAATTCAATTAGGCCTTGATTCTCAAATTGGGGTGAATAACCTGTCTTGCTCTACTTATTTTACATATGCAGTTAGTGTTACTGTACTGTATATCCAACAAACAGTTGCCAAGGCCCTCCAAAGGAATGGGTATTGGCAAACATGTTGTTGGAGCTGGCAGAAGTAGCAGCAGAGGGGCAGGGTAGCAGCTGCTGCAGCAACACACCAGATCTGCCACTGTCATTCCGCTGTCTTGGAATGGTTGACTCGGTCTTCAACGTCATCTGAACTGACCTCAGACACCCAGAACCAGGAGATGTTGGGATCCTCTGACACCACTAGTGTTGAGCTCGAATATTCAAATTTCCAAGTTTTATTGCGAATATCGGCACTTTAAAAATTTGTGAATATTTCAAATATAGTGATAAATTTTTGTAAAAACGAACATTTGTTTTTTTTTTTTTTTTTCATCTGAACCCATTACCTAGTATACCTACCTGCTTCTTACTTGTGGGCCAACGTGAGAAGGCTGCAGTATTGTAGTCTGTAGTGAATTACAGACTTCACGGTTAAGTACATTATAACTGATGCTAACATTGACCTGTAAGGCTGAGTTCACACTTCAGTTATTCGGTCAGTTAATTTCAGCAGTTACTGTATGGTGAGCCAAAATCAGGAGCTAATCTTACTGTCAGATAAAGTATCCTGAAAAGATCTGCACCTGTAGTGTGTTTCTGACCCGTAACTGACCAAATAAGTGAAGTGTGAACTGAGCCTAATAGTGACACACAGTCATTTTACAGCTAACAGAAGTGATTCAAAAGCATGTGTTTGCACTGCCACATCATGGCTTAAAATAACCTATTTTTCTCCAATATTTGGCACTGCCTCCATGTTCTTCTTTTGTTCCACTAATGAGTCATTGGGACACAGGTCTTATAGGGGAGCACAGTGCTTCTCCTTTGGTTTAGCTAGGGGTTAGCTGGGACTAAGGAGAAGTCAGGACCAGAAGAGAGAGAGAGATAATTAGAGCATAAAAATAGTATCCCAACCAAGGCCTTTCAGGCAGCCAAGCATTGGAAGAAAGTTTCAGCCAGGACAATGCTTTAATGCCCTTTATCACCAGGTATACTATACTTCCAGGACAAAAGCCTTTTATAAGAGGAAAACAGAGAGAAAGGCACACCGCCAACAAGGCATAGTGAGGTGATGGCCTCAGGCGGTGCCATCTATTGACAAGTGGAGGGTGGCAGCAGGGCTGTGGTCATTGAGCACTTCCATTGTGAAATCACTCATCTCTCTTTATTCAATGTTGTCGCTGTCCTCAGGATGGCAAAAAAGTTTAATGTGGGAGCAGGGCACAGAAGAAATGTCTTCCTAACTCGCCATTCCCTCTGATAGGCTACAGACACTAGGCCTAAAGCCTATCAGAGGTCGGCGCAGGTGGTGCAATTGAATCAATATCATCACGCTATCTGAGCCAGGCCGTGTACAGCTCATGGCTCAGGCCGGAAGAGGCCTAAACCAAATCACTGACAGCCTCATGGACGTGTTAAAGACACTCTAATCAGAGCATTTGAGATGTACTCTGGTGCTCCAAATCAAGGTACCCCCAAGGGGTTAATATCCACACGTGGATGAGAGACTAGACGCTGACACATAGCTGGTCAATGCAATCTCTACCTTTATTACAAAAAGTAAAAGCAATTATACATCTTCAGAAGAGGGCGGTTCTCCCCTGAGGCTCAGGCATTATTTCATTGGTTAAAAAGGAAGAAAAGATCAGAGAAGAAGAGATAACGCTCTAGCATCTGCGCAGTATGCACTACTTTGGAATGTGAACTTAATGTAAACATCTAAGTGTCCGCCATCTTATAATGGCGGCTATCCTAACAACAATACTGCATACATCATATGTGACACTTCAAGGAGGTGCTTCTCTATAGGCAGTGAATAGTATGTATATATATATATCATCAAGCTACGTGATTGGCTTAGGCATCCTTCAAAGCACCTGTGGGAAGATAGAAGACAAACACTGCCCCCCCCCCTTCTCCTCATGGCCTTGCATATACAGAAAGCTGGAACAGCAGAGAGGGGAGGCCCCTGAGATAAGAGAAGACTAAGAAGAAGTTCGTTACAGCTTCAAAGAAAAGTGTAACCCTTTAGAGTCCAAAAGATACAAACATAGAATAAAATTCACACATCTCTAACAGTCCCCCCTTGAATTTTAATTCTCTCCCTAAACCTAAACATCTGTCCCAATGCTTCACATGCTACTTGACAAGCTATCCCTAATGAATAGCCTCCCATAACACCGGACCAAGCATTGGAAAGTCAGATGTTCTTTCCCTAACTAGCGTTGACATCATATGGGGGGAGAAACTGGAGATCTACAGTGCTTCTGATTTTCGGGATCGAAGTCTTCATACAATTTTTCCACATTCTTTTGGGTCAAGATCAACAGTCACACAAGGGGAACCAAAAAGCATCATCCTTTCAAGTCTCTAGAGTCAACACTTTCTTGAAATGACTCCAATTAGGCTTTCCTTTGAGCTTCACTGATGTGCTTGTGGTCAACAACACTGAATGGACCATCAAACCAGGGTTTTAGGACTTTTCTAACGTGTCTTTTTACTACCACCCAATCCCCAGACACAAGTGGGTTGGTTCCTGGTACTTTATCAAAATCTGAAAGTGAAGAAGAAACTTGAGAACGTACTTTAGTCAAATGCTTGTACAAAACTGATCACATAATCTGTCAGACAACCGTGTTGCATCTGGAACTACTGTGGGAAATACAATCCTATACCTGGCCTGACCCAAAATGGACCTCATAGGGACTAAGGCCTGTCTTATGGTTAGGTGTATACCTTACTGAAAAGAGGGCTACCAGCAGGCACTCTGTTCATAGCTTTTTTTTTTTTTTTAATCTTTAACTTTAGTGTCCCGTTCAGTTCCTGGTCTCCTATCCTACCGCTGCTTTGTGGATGGTACGAAGCATGTAAGGCCTGTCCTACATTCAAAACGTCATCATCTCCTGCATCACTTCACCTTTGAAGTGAACACCTCTGTTACTTTCAATGGACTCAGGTACCCTATGCCTACATACAGCCTCGGCCACAATCTTCTTTACTTCTTTGGGTACTGTTTTGGCCATCCTGAAAACAAGTCATCACATATCAATACATACTCATAAATGCCCACCTTGAGTAGTTGAAGGTAGTTTGCAAACGTTGAAACAGATACAGAAGACAAGACGTGTGTTTCTGGGGTACCTTAACCACCTCGCCCACGCTGTTCTGGGCACAAATCATACATCCTTGAGTATATCTGACTGCTACAGTGCTGAACCCTGGGGCACACCATGCGCTATGTACTAAATGACACACAGCCGTTTCTGACTGGTGCGTCACTCCACGGGTTGCCTGTGCCATCGTGGGGTAGAGGGAACTGGGAAGGCAGAGTTTCACTTGGAACTGTTTTAGGCCTTCCCCTTTGTGGCCCCCCCCCCCCCCTTTTCCATCCACCAGTCCCTTTCCTCCTTCCCCACCTGGTTCTGTAAGGTCTTAAGAACTTCCAGTGAGACAGGAGGAGTTATTTCAGGGACCTGACCTGTGGCCACTTAAGGCAGGGGTCTGCCTAGGCAATTTGGCAGCCATTTTGGCCACCTGATCTGCCGTGGCTTTTTCCCTTGCCTCCGCTGAATCTGTTTTACAGTGGCCTTTCATTGTTATCACCGCCACTCAAGTTAGCGACATGAGGGCTTCCATAAGAGACCTCACTGCTTTACCATTTTCAATGGGTTTACCTAAAGTGGTCAGGAAGTCTCTGTGTTTCCAAATGGGCCCATAGTCATGGGCCATCCCAAAGTCATACCTCGAATCAGTGTAAATGTTGGCTTTTTTTTTTTTTTTTTTCCTCCTTATATCTGCAAGCCATCTTCAGAGTCTTTTAGCTCCACTTCTTGAGCAGACATGTGTGGTAGTGGTGGTAAGGACTATGCTGTGTTTTGAGTGTCCCAATTAACCACCACTGCCCAACCTGTGTAGTACCTGCCATCCTGGCCATACCTCGATCCATCCACAAAGAGCACATTATCTGGATTACCTAATGGCTGATTTACCATAACCCAGTGTCTCTTGTGACATCATCTGCAACAGTCATGAGCCTCTTCCTTTGGATCTAGAAGAAAAGTTTAGGTGTCCTAACTCTTCCCTCCCCCCTTGTTCCAGAGGCAACAGGACGGCTGGAGGCAAAGTATTACACCTCTGGACAGCAACAGGCAACAAAATGGAACACTGCAATCTCAAATAACGGGCAACAAAACAATCTTTTGGGTTGCACTTTCACAAGGATAGAAGTAATATCACCGTCACTTTGTGGTTCAGAACTATCTCAGAGCTTTATCAAGCATAGCTTGCACGACTACTACAACTCTGATGCAGAAAGGGGCACCTCTGGCCACGGGGTGTTGTTGTCGGGAGTGCCCTTGAGTGAGGACAGCTGGGGTATGGCCATACACTTCTGTACAACACAATCTAAATGTAATAATCTGATAGACCCGGTGTGGGGGAACACAAAATTGCCAGGTTTTGGCATCAAAGGCCTCTACCACCTATAAGGTGGTAGAGACTAAAATACAAACAATCATAAGAAGGCTGCATCAAACTTGCATATCCAAGGTCTGTAATGAGAAACAGGCCCAAAAATATCCTCAGTGCATTCATGTTTCTGGGCAAAGGGATGTCCTCCACAGCCTTCTAACATTCAGGGGTCAGATGGTTCTTTTCTCTTCACCTTGCAGCCATGATCAGCTTAAATGTACAGCAGTGTCATGGCTGCGGTATACATACTGGGCGAGTTCTGGGCCCCCTGCGGCAGCACCACCACCCAGGTATCCTGTTTACCCTCATGTGTGGAGGAGAACAAGTACTAACTATCTGGATGTAGCGGTGCTGAAAAGAAAACTTTTGGTGAAATCAATCACAGTGGAGTGAGTAGAGATAACGGGAACCTGAGCCAACAAGCTGTGTGGATTGGGCACCATGTGGGTGTTAAAAACTGTGGCTTCAGTAATGGCACGTAGGTCATGTACCATCCGATGCTGGGTGCGTTCTTTTCTCATCTTCTGGGAGTCCTTATACAAACATGGACCAGGGAATATTATCACTAACGACCAACAAACAAGGTTCCTGGAAACAGAGGGCACCTATAAGCTTCACAGTTCACATGTACTTTTGCAAGCAAATCTGCACCCAGGAGGCAACAGGGGGCGTTACCACTGACCAGCAACCGGACAAGCACTTCTTGGTTAGGGGCAAATCTAATATGGATGGGTTCTGCTACTTTCCCATCCACTTTTACCCAAAGACTTGTGTCCTTGGAGATTAAATCAGGGGAGGCCATCTTTGCTGTGCACAACAGTCTGGGCTACTCCAGTATCAATCAATAACGGGACTACTTCTTTATCACCCAGAGTGAGGGATATCCTCGGGGCCAGACTGAATCTGCTAAAAATGTTTAAAAGCACAGCCAATACTGGATTTCCTGTTTTCTAATCTTGATCTAACTTTTCCCCCTCACCTGTCTTTGTGTTGTTCTTATGGGTGTCTGTAGGGACGGACAGTGATCCGGGCATGGTCAGCACAGAATACAATCCTCTCATGTGGTGTGGACCAGGAGTACCACACACAACACAACTCACTCTCTCTCCTGAGTTCTGGGTCCCACAGACTCTGCCGGTCCATCTCCCAGAACCATTATAAAGTGGCAAACTTACTTTTCCCAACTTCAGTGAGGCATTTGGCATCAGGGCTGAAGCAATGCCCGAGGAACACTACGTGTGGTTGTCATCAATGAATCACCAATGCTGTTTGATGTTATTCTGCATTTTAGTTTACAGAAGTACCCAGCTCTCCTTAATACAGAAACAAATAGACTGGAACACGTGACTTCTCATTTTTCATGGGAGTGTCTTATAACCAGGGGATGGGCATAAGGGCTGTCGTCTCCATCCACCCCTATCCTCCTCCCTCCCCTCCGAGTCATCTGTCCACCCCTTCCAGTCGGACTCTCTGATCTTCTCTTGCTTGGTCAATTTTGTCTGAACCGTCTGTGTGGACAGATCTCTGATGTTAGCACAAACATTTAACATATAACACGTAACTACAAACATTAAACGAACAGATCTGACAATACAGGCATAGACACATGAAGGGCCCATAAGAAACGTTTCATTGACTTCAATTTAAAAAAATGTAGAGCTCAATCAACACTTTTGGTACCAATAAAAATCAAAAATCTTCCAAGAAAAATAAAATAAAATTGTCAATGCGCATATTATATGAAAACAAATATCGTGCTCCATACGTATTCACATTTTCACAAACAGCTCATAACCACGCCCTTACATAAAATAAAATATGAATTGCATACACAGCTCTGCTAAAATATCCATCAGTTTTCACACATATTCGACTTAACTACAACTCAGAGCCATACCCATTCACATTCCACTGAATCATTTATGTCTTCCAACTCAGCCACAAACTTGCAGCACAAACAAACACAGCTTTCCTGGAATCAGATAGACACACCACACCCAGAATTGCTCATGGTCTATGTCGCTGCGGTGTTTTCCAATGTCTTCTGGTATTCACTCTGTGATTAATCAAATCTTATGAGCCTGGAAATTATAGGCCGGTAAGTTTAACATCTATTGTTGGTAAACTGTTTGAAGGGTTTCTAAGAGATGCTATCTTGGAGTATCTCAATGAAAATAAGCAAATAACGCCATATCAGCATGGCTTCATGAGGGATCGGTCATGCCAAACAAATTTAATCAGCTTCTATGAGGAGGTAAGTTCTAGACTTGACAGCGGCGAATCAATGGATGTCGTATATCTGGACTTCTCCAAAGCATTTGACACTGTACCTCATAAAAGGTTAGTATATAAAATGAGGATGCTTGGACTGGGAGAAAATGTCTGTATGTGGGTAAGTAACTGGCTGAGTGACAGAAAACAGAGGGTGGTTATTAACGGTACACACTCAGATTGGGTCACTGTCACTAGTGGGGTACCTCAGGGGTCAGTATTGGGCCCTATTCTCTTCAATATATTTATTAATGATCTTGTAGAAGGCTTGCACAGTAAAATATCTATTTTTGCAGATGACACTAAACTGTAAAGTAATTAACACTGAAGAGGACAGTTTTCTGCTACAGAGGGATCTGGATAGATTGGAGGCTTGGGCAGAAAAATGGCAGATGAGGTTTAACACTGACAAATGTAAGGTTATACACATGGGAAGGAATAATGCAAGTCACCCGTACATATTAAATGGTAAAACACTCGGTAACACTGACTATTATCAAAATTAGAGTTATTCACTTTAGAAAAAAGACGACTGAGGGGAGATCTAATAACTATGTATAAATATATTAGGGGTCAGTACAGAGATCTCTCCCATCATCTATTTATCCCCAGGACTGTGACTGTGACAAGGGGACATCCTCTGCGTCTGGAGGAAAGAAGGTTTGTACACAAACATAGAAAAGGATTCTTCACTGTAAGAGCAGTGAGACTATGGAACTCTCTGCCTGAGGAGGTGGTGATGGTAAGTACAATAAAGGAATTCAAGAGGGGACTGGATGTATTTCTGGAGAGTAATAATATTACAGGCTACAGCTACTAGAGAGGGGTCGTTGATCCAGGGAGTTATTCTGATGCCTGATTGGAGTCGGGAAGGAATTTTTTTCCCCTTAAGTGAGGAAAATTGGCTTCTGCCTCACAGGGGTTTTTTGCCTTCCTCTGGATCAACTTGTAGAAAACAGGCCGAACTGGATGGACAAATGTCTTTTTTCGGTCTTATATACTATGTTACTATGTTATAAAAAAACAGCATAAAGTTATAATCATACAGTAATTTTGTTAAACCCAAATCTTCCTATATGCCACGTGGTCTTAGTTAGTGTTGCACATATATAATAATTTTTATTAAAAGCTGGATTCCCACATTACGCTGCTTGGGAAAGAAGAAAGAAAATTATTAAACAATTCTTCGTCTTGTATAATGTTATTACACATATAACATCACTTATTCTGCAGGATTCCCTCCCCCCTTCTCTTTGCCTGCTTCTCTTATGTTAGGAATGTTTCTCTGGTAAGACGGGGGAAAGTGAATCCCACCACAGCCCAAAGGATTCACTCAGCTTTCCTGAGACTTCGAGATAAACGCAGGGGGACGGGACTCTATGAGACTTTCTTTAAGTTTTCTACAGATTCTCACACTCTGGAAAGCAGAACTACTTCAACAGAGATATCCTTCTAACACCTTCATCTTCTTAGTGCTAACCACACATCTATTGGCACACACTAGGTACAATACCTATCCATTAACTGACCATCCTTTACTGCTATGATCTCTAATGCTAGAGCTACGGATCTTTCCTATCTGGACACACTTATGGTAACAAAACAAAACGTAACCAGTTCATTTCTGAACATTTAACACCTTTCTGATTGTAGACACTCGGCCGCTTTCTTTCTTGCTAGTGCCATCAATGAACATCCTGACACTGCTCTGTTTCCTCACTCATTAGAGCCCCCCCTCAAGTCTGCGAGCTCTAACTTTACAGAGTCTTACAGACTTCCATCCCTGTTATCAGCCAGGCTACCTGCTGTCCGGGGCCACACTTTCGCTTTACCTAGCAAAGTTAACTTTCCTCACTCAACTTTCAGTTCTCCATTAATATCACATCCTATAATCTCACTCTTCCCTCGCTACTAGCTAGTGGGCTGTATATTCTCCTTCTTTATAATACTGGGACTGGCCCATTTCAACAGCAGTATTTCAGACTGACGCACAGAAAACAGAGGAGTAAAGAGGCACCTTTAACCTTTTCCTCCACAGACAAAGGATTCACCTTCCCCTCTGGTTGGCTCAAATCTAACTATCAATCACGTCTACGACTAGTCAGCCAGGGACTTCCCCCGCACCTCAGGTCAGGCAGACCAATCATCCGCCCCTGATCAGGCCGGCCGGAATTTACTTTGTCCCACACCTTGGTGACTATCAATCGCGACTACGACTAGTCAGCCAGGGACTTCCCCCGCACCTCAGGTCAGGCAGACCAATCATCCACCCCTGATCAGGCCGGCCGGAATTTACTTTGTCCCACACCTTGGCACTACAATGCCCTCTAGTCCAAACCAGGAGGTTACTGTCCCCTCCATTTGTCTGTGGTCTTGCCGTCCGTGCTCAATTCACTCCTCGGACAATCACGGACACACATAAAACATATACACACCAGAGTGATCTATCAATTCAGACTATGGTTCTATGGACCCCAGGCTTTCAGCATATTAGCCGACTACTATACTTGGGTATGACCTCACAACAGACTAAGGCACCATGAAGTGACGAACTAAATGGCAGAAAGGCGGGTAAGATAGTTTTCTTACCTTCCATCTCCTCTCTGCCGTTCATCAAGTCCTGGGGCCTATTGTGTGTCGGCTGTTCATGCTCCATTCACCTTGGGGGCCCACGTTACGGGCGCCAACTGTTAAAGACACTCTAATCAGAGCATTTGAGATGCACTCTGGTGCTCCAAATCAAGGTACCCCCAAGGGGTTAATATCCACGCGTGGATGAGAGACTAGACGCTGACACATAGCTGGTAAATGCAATCTCTACCTTTATTACAAAAAGTAAAAGCAATTATACATCTTCAGAAGAGGGCGGTTCTCCGGTGAGGCTCAGGCATTATTTCATTGGTTAAAAAGTAAGAACAGATAAGAGAAGAAGAGATAACGCTCTAGCATCTGCGCAGTATGCACTACTTTGGAATGTGAACTTAAAGAGGACCTTTCATGACTTCTAAAGATATCAACTAAGGATGCTCACATGGAGAGCGGCGCCCAGGGATCTCCCTGCACTTACTATTATCCCTGGGCGCCGCTCCATTCTCCCGGTATAGGCTCCGGTATCGACGCTCACCAAGTTATAGTAGGCGGGGACTTGGTGGAATTGGTTATAGTAGGCGGAGCCTGCCCTTCATCTCCTTCTCCCCGGCTGTAGCGCTGGCCAGTCGCAGCGCAGAGCTCATAGCCTGGGAGAAGGAGATGAAGGGCAGGCTTCGCCCACTATAACTTAGTGAGCACAGATACCGGAGCCTATACCGGGAGAATGGAGCGGCGCCCAGGGATAATAGTAAGTGCAGGGAGATCCCTGGGCGCAGCTCTACATGTGAGCATACTTGGTTTATATCTTTAGAAGTCATGAAAGGTCCTCTTTAATGTAAACATCTAAGTGTCCGCCATCTTATAATGGCGGCTATTCTAACAACAATACTGCATACATCATATGTGACACTTCAAGGAGGTGCTTCTCTATAGGCAGTGAATAATATGTGTATATATATATCATCAAGCTACGTGATTGGCTTAGGCATCCTTCAAAGCACCTGTGGGAAGATAGAAGACAAACACTGCCCCCCCCCCTTCTCCTCATGGCCTTGCATATACAGAAAGCTGGAACAGCAGAGAGGGGAGGCCCCTGAGATAAGAGAAGACTAAGAAGAAGTTTGTTACAGCTTCAAAGAAAAGTGTAACCCTTTAGAGTCCAAAAGATACAAACATAGAATAAAATTCACACATCTCTAACAGACGAAAGCATTTTTTTTAAAACCACAGTATAGTTAGACACTCCTTATCTGGTTTACGTTAGAGAATAATACGGTGGTAGATACTTGTCAATAAAATATCACATTTAATAATAAAGAAAAAAGTATAAAACAAAAAAAAAAAAAAAAAAAAAAACACCCAACACATAAAATAGAATAAAATAAGATAATTTAAACGTCCATGTGACCAGATGGATGTTGCAATGTTCAATCTTCAGATTGAGCTAGAATATATCATCGCATGTATGGGTCCACACTTTGACTCGAAAAAAGTCTCTAATGTTGCAGGGTTAAGATCGTTTCCGCTGGATGTATCCAGCGTCTCTAGTAGTAATCCAAGCTATTGGTAATTAGTTCAATATTATTGTACTTGATTGTACTTACTGTTGCGGCCCTGGACCTTGTATATTCGGAGTGGCAGTGGCGTCCCACGTCCAAACCCCGCGTTGTTTGGTTTCGGTTTGCTTTCAATTGGTCCCATTGGATCTCGCAATACAATCTCCGCTGGTCCGGAGAATTTTAGATCGCTTGGATTTACTTATGCAATTTTCGGTGGGTCGAATTCTTTTTTCCTCTGCCGGCAGACTGCGTAGGTTTGTCGCTTGTCACATGGGTACTGTATGCTCCACTATGCGGTAATCAGACGCGTTTCGGGACTATTGTGTGTCTCGTCCCTTCCTCAGTGGTACTGAGTGAAGCACTATCGTACCCATTTTATAGAGTTACCAGTTGCCCTCATTATGGGGTATTCCTGAATTCTGGTATGGAACCCAAGATTTTTGGATCCAGGTATGCGGTATATTCCACTTCAATTTAATCTTACTGGATGGTCAACTTTAAAAACGTAGTCATCTTTAAGAATGTGGTCACCATTAAACATGTATCTTACTGCTGATGTATATTATTCTTAGTGGCAGCCATCTGATCAAATCTAAAACATATTTACCCTTATCCGCATATTATATTCATTATCACAGACATCCATTAAAATAACGCATCTGTACCTCATTGCGATTTTTGTGCGTTTTATGTGCGGTTTTGTCTGCACATCCGTTTTTATTGCTATTCTCTGCTGTGGTACTGGTGGAATTCATCTAATGTCGTACATATGGAGTATACCTCTCCCATTCCTCATATTTGTGTTTTCAACATGTCCATAACTTCGTTTACCCCTAGTATAACTTGTACTTCACATATTTCTGTATTCATGTTGAATTTTGTTGAGGAGTAGGGATTTCCAGTAGAGAGGGACCCCGGAAAAATTACATACCTAAGGTCACCTGTCGACTGGAGACCCCCACTCCATTCAATCACAGGAACCCAAATATTTTGAGATCAGCATTTAGACCAGATGGTACTAGTGTATTTAATTTGAAGATGTAGCGGGACTCTATTCGTGACATTTGTTTAATGATGTCGCCTCCCCTCCAGTGTACATCTATCTGGTCAATTGCTGCGAACTTCAAACCTGTAGGGTCTTTGTTATGCTGATTTCTAAAGTGTTGGGACAGGGTATGTTTGATGTAACCATTACGGATATTCGTCACATGTTCGGCTAAGCTTTTTTTCAGCGTTCTTTTTGTGCGGCCGATATATTGTTTGCCACAAGGGCAACTAATTATGTATATTACTCTCTCAGAACTGCAAGTTAAAAAATCCTTGATTCTGTGTTTCATTCCATTTGTGCGGGAAATTATTTCTGTGGTTTTCTTTGGAAAAGATGTAATCGTACATATATTACATTTACTGCACCTATAGAAACCTTCCAACCCTACCCATTTTGTTACTGTACTTTGAGGTCTCTTAGGGGCTTTAACTGTCGGGGCTACTTTCAAAGCTAGGTTTGGGGCTCTTGTGAATGTGATTAAAGGTTTTGCTGGTATGTGATCCCCTATAATTTTATCCTTTTGTAATAAGTGCCAATTTTTCATTATACTTTTTTGAATCTCTTTATACTTAGTGTTGAATGGTAATATTATTCTCGGGTATTGTTCTTTATTATCTTTCAATTATTTTTTGGGGGCAAAGAATAATTCTCTCTGCATTTTTCTTACTTTTTCGAGTGATTTCTCTACATGTTCTAATGGGTATTGTTTCTCATAAAAGAGTGACTTCAATTGGAGAGCTTCTTGTTTAAATGACTTTTGTGAGGTACAATTCCTTTTTATTCGCCTAAATTGTCCTTCTGGTACATTCAGCAGCCATCTTGGCATATGACAGCTGCTGAATAATATATATCCATTTTTTGCTACCGGTTTATTGTATGTTGTACATAATATTTTATTATAATCAACTGTTATTAATATATCGAGGAATTCTATTGATTGACTGTAAATCTTTGATGTGAATCGTAAATTTTTATTATTCAAATTAATCTCCTCTAGAAAATCCCAGAGTGACGTTTCACCCCCTTTCAAATCAAAATTACGTCGTCGATGTAACGACGCCATAGTACCAGGTCTGCCCCCAATTTAGGGAGTACGTGATCACGTTCCCAATATGCCATAAATAAATTGGCATAACTTTTTTTTTTACAGCATGCCATTGGACTACTATGGGTGGCATTATTATAACTGAGGGGAGCACTGTGGGGACATTGGCTCTTTTTAGGGAACTAAAAAGGATATTTTTTGTACTGGCACACATAAGGGGGCATATTTTAGTACTGGCACATATAACGAGTCATTTTTGTGTTGGCACATGTTATAAGTGGTATTTTTTTACTGGCACACATTAAAAGAGGTTCTTTTTCTACTGGATCACATTATAAGGGGGTATTTGTTCTACTGGTGCACATTTATCAGGAGGTATTTTTGTACTGGCACACTTTAAGTGGGCATTTTTCCACTGGCACACATTATAAGGGGTATTTTTGTACTAGCACACATTATAAGGTGGTATTTTTCCACTGGCACATATTATAAGGGGTTATTTTTTGTACTGGCCCACATTATAAGGAGGTACGTTTTCTACTGGCACACATTAGAAGGGGGCATTTGTTGTACTGGCACACATTAAAAAGGTAATTATAAGGGAAATTATTACTACTTAGGGGGCATTATGATGGGCTTTATTACTACTGGGGTACTGTGGGGAATATGTTTAATAGTATGGGGGCATTATTACTTCTGGAAAACAATGGGGGCATTATTACTATTGGGGTACTGTTAACAGTAAGTGCACTTTGGCAGAGAATTATTTCTATTGGTGGAACATTGGTCAGCACAATTAATGTGGGGGCACCCTGGCACAGTATCAGCTTAGCACAATTATTTTTGGGGTACACTATGTTTACGACATTATTACTGTCAGGCATACTATTTGCTGGGCACATTTATTTTTTAGGGTACTGTGTGCCAATAGTTATTGAAGGGGGCACTATCTGTGTAGATAATCAGTTTCTGTGGTATAGTATTGGGGAACACTTTGGAAGTGGCAGGATGATAGAAAAGTAGGAAATTAAGATGTCTGTGTGTCAAACTCTGCAGAGACAAAAGATGGCTGAAATAAATCTTCATGGCGGTCTGGTCAGAATGGAGAAGATGAGAAAAGAGAACATCAGAGGAGACATCACTGGATGTAAGAGGTATGGAGTGCTGTAGTACCCTGTGTACTTGTATGTCTATAACTTAAAGAAGGGGTCCTGGAGCCTCAAGCACATAGTTTTAAGAAACTGTAATAAACTGCCAGCACTCTTCAATAATTGAATTGGATCCATTATTGGGTTTGCTCCATATGGTGTCTTCCATTGACACCCCGGACCCTGCCGATCGCCTGTTTGAGAAGGCATTCGCAGTAGGGCAGCGGCCTTAACTCAGCTCGCCAAGCACAGCGCCGTACATTGTATAGTTGTTGTGCCTGGTATTGCAGCTCAGTCCCATTCACTTCAATGGGGCTGAGTTGCACCTAGGTCATTTCACCAATTAAAGTTAGATCAAATGGCCTAGGGAAAGCTGCGAGAAGGCTACAGCACTACTGCCTTCTCAAACAGCTGGCCGGTGGGGGTCCCAGGTGTTGGACTCCCACCCCTTTAAGGAGTTAAAGAGCTTGTATTAAAATAGAAAAAAAAAATCTCTACCTATGGGCCACCTCAGGTACTATGGCCTGGGTGCAAGTAAATAGCTCCAAGCCCTATAGCTAGTTTTTGCAGTTCAGGTCCTCAGACTACTAAAGAAGTCTTCATCACCCCACCCATCATACAGACTATTTGAAAAGATCCAAGAAATTTTTGCATTCATACGATAGAAAGAAAATCAAAATAACAAATGTAATCCAAGTCACTAAGTAATAAAGAGATCACAGAGCTGTTAAAAGCGAATACAAGGCGAGCCACGGACCCTTAAGCTGCAATGCACCATCCAGTCACTGGAACGACATATATATTTATGTCTCATTGAAAACAGCTCGCAATATTACCGAGCGGCGTATTCCAAATATGTATGCGTTATGTTCAGGAGTTGGCTGCGTTCTAGCTAGATAAGTAGGCATAGTCTGTTTATAGTGTTTTATGCCTCATTAGAATGATTTCAAGTCTCAGGACCCACATGTTAAGGCACTTAATCAAAGGCAATGGGTCGAAAATTATGTTCTAGCCTGGCTCATATTTGATTCATTCCTTCCAGATAGGGAGAGGTAAAAAACACATTACTTGCATCCGATGAAGACATGCATTATCTGTTAAGCAGTGGAAGTCTATGACTGTGTCTAACCCTCTGGGTACCAGCCCCGGATGGACATGTATTTCTTTAACTGGTCCATTTAGAGACGGGGGGATGGCATTTTTCATTTTTTGCTTTTTACCCGGCTGACAGACAATTATTTATTTTGTCCTTAAATCTCATCTTAAAGATGTCGTCTCCTTTTCATATGTCACCTATATAATTGTCAGCTCCAGGCGGTGAATTCAATGTATATCCTCAAAAAACACTCATATGATCTAAAGATGCAAAGATAACGGAAGTCATTTTTTAAATTTTTTTGATGAATTACGACTCGTTCGGCTTTGAGAAAGTGTTTATATTTTCAATAAAAAATTGGTTCTAACTCAGCAAAAGGTAAGAGAAGGCCCCGTGTCCAGAACATAAACTGATGTCCTTTCCAGAGCAAGAATGGATTCCGAATATTTAGTCTTTGCCCCAAACCAATTTAGCAATTTTTTTCCTTTACAGTGTGACAGTCCTGACGTTTCCATTTTAATAAATACACCAAAGAAATCACAACTCTGAAGCATCATTTCTTAGGACTCTGCATTGTGCTATTGCTCTGTTATTCCTCCTGAAAATATGGTCTATACAATCTTTTTTTCAATAGAACACGTCTATTGAACACGTGTTGAACAGCCGAAGGACCTGGGGTGACGTCACTGTCATGTGATCAGTGAAGGGGGCGTGGCTCAGCACGGGATCAAATCCAGTGCTGAGCCACGCCCCCTGTACTGATCACATGGCGGTGACGTCACCCCAGGTCCTTCGGCTGTTCAACAGTTCGGGTTGGTGGCAGCCGACCCATATGGATTCCATATGCCGCTATAGTGGAATCCATAACGGGATGCGCGACTTACAACCACCCGAACGCCGAACAACGGACTTTTTTTTAAAGTTCGCTCATCTCTACTTAAGATAGCCTAAATAGACACCATATTCATCCCATTTGCTCAGTCTGGATAATACATTTGGAACACTTGTATCTTTAGACCACCTAGTTGTTGGCTTACTTTGCAATAGATTTTTGTAGCAAAATTTTGGCACAATTATGGGGCAAAAATATCACATCTTAGGCGTTCTTCCTGTTAAACTACTTTCTTTCCTACAAAGTTCTGTCCCTCATACATGATCGCGGCATCTGAGAGTAAAAATGGTGTAAAATTAACAGAAAAAAAAATTAATCATACTTACTGCTTTTATTTGCTCGCGACGGGTCAGCCACCGCCATCTTGCTTGAAGATCTGACGGAAATTTAGCGCCGCCTGAGATGATGTCGTCACTCCGGCCGGTGTGGTGATGTTATACGTCACCAGGAACAGGATTTCAGACAAGATCTTCAATCAAGATGGCGGCGGCCAGCCTGTCACGAGCAAATGGAGGCAGTTAGTATGATTTTTATTTATTTTTTTTACACTATTTCAAGTTAAATCGATTTGCTACCATGAAACATGAGGAAATTCGGCTTTGCTAATCTAATTTATCCTGAAATTCGGATCGAATTCTACTTCGTTGGATTTGATTCGTTCAACTCTAATTGTAATATAAAAATGAGTTATGGCAGCAGAGTCAGTTTTAATAAAGTTACATTTAGTATTTGCATAAATTAACAGTAAAAGTGTATCTATACATATATTTGCAATACACAATCTGAAAATGTTCAGAAACCTTCCCAACTACCCCAAAAAATCCATCTAAAAGCATACAGTTAATGGTAGACAGGGAGGAGGGGGATGCAGCTGCAGCTTCTTAGTGTTTCAATGATGCAGCAGGAGGGGGGCAGGGTGGGAGAAGTCCTCTGAATTGTTTAGAGCATCAAGAGAAGTCTACCTACACAGCAGCAAAATTCTATTAGCTAACCCCAAGCACTCTAGTTACACCAAAACTCTGGCAGGCTGGAACTACTTGACAAATTCATCGCCTGATGACTGGTAGCAGTATCCTCATGGGTCAAATAAAATATCAATTTAGTGCTATGAAACATCTGAACTGTGGGCCACAGTGGGATGTAACATCACTGTGCTCTAATATATGTAGCACCCCATCAGATGAGACATGTCACCATGTAGCCCTATTCCAAGACATGGGTCAAGACACTACGCAAGGACCCATAATATGTTCCAGTAAACTCTTCCATTGTACTCTTGATACTATATCCTAAAATTTTATTTCCTTTTATCTACCGCTGATCCTTCCTTCCTAGGACTACTCATTACACTTCATTAGGGATTGGAGTGGACACCATGTTGTCTTCCCCATCTCCCCGACATAGCTTTATTGCTCCCAGCAAGTTAAGGGTTTTCGAACAGTTCTGTCATTTATGGTAAATGGCTGTAAACAGTCGGCACTCTGTAATGTCACGTTTCGTATAAATCAAACGTCCCTTGTCATGTTGATAGCTGGCGTTTGTCTAATGTATTTTATATTACGAAACCTTTACCCTGCAGCACTATTTCATATGGGATATTATGTTCTCATGGTGGAAAGTACATTATCGGTAATTATAGCACATGCTATCATTATATGATCAATCCGGGACATCATCCATTAAAACAAAACAAATAAAAGTTGGGTAATCTTAATGAAGGCTGCAGTATGTGACTGTCAATGTAACTAAATGCAAGAATTTCAAATATATTCCATATATGGAAACGTTATTACAGTATTAAATAATGACATATCACAATATAATCCGATAAATTACCCAAAATATTGTACCATGCAACAGCAATGATATGGGGCAGTGGTTTCCAATCTTTGGCTCTCTGGATGTCGCCTAAGGCTGGTAAACATATCACCAAAATAGACATAACAGTTCATTACCCCCTGGTTGGGTTATATGGAAGCCTTTTAGTAAAATGTGTAGCTAACTTTTGAGGACATCAATTTGACCTACAGCAACATAATGTGTATAGCTGGTATTGTCACCCAAAATCATAGTGTAAGTTAAGTCTCATATCATAGTTAAGGCTCCTGGGCCGAGATGCAAAATCTGTATCAATATGTCTCACGCTTTCCTACTGGGACCTTCACTCTAGAGGTTAATGGACATTTTGAGGAACATATTTTGGAAAGATGTCACACAGAGGTTTCCTGTACACAAGTAATAATGGAACCATGTGGCTAGTAAAGAGACAGGTTTCCTAATATTTTCACACAAAATTCAATGGACTCAGGGGACACAGGGTGTGGGAAACCGTCTGCCTGCAAACCCACAAACTCACATCTCTGCTGACATCTCTTTGCTTCTCAAATATAAATTAGTTACTGTAAAACATGGCCAGATAGTCTTACTTTCTCCTGCAGAGATGTATAACATTCCTAGTGGTCTAGGCCAGTAAAAGGGTCCATGATAACATCCTTAGCATGCCATGGCACTGGATAGGTTAATGATAACACTCCTGGTGATTTAGGGCAGTGAAGTTGATAATGATAACATCTCTGACAGGCCAGGGCACTGGAAAGTTAATGGTAACACCCCTGGTGGTTTAGGGCAGTGAAGGTGTTAATGATAAAATTCATAGTAGGTCAGGATGCTGAACACAATAATAGTTGTCTACAGCAGTAAAGATGTACATAAAGATGTATATGATAACATCCCTGATGTTATTAGTGATTGGTACAGTGGGGCACTCCAACAAATGGACCCAAATGGATCCTGCTTGTCACCATCAATCTTATTTATTAATAAAAATGAAAATTCACATTCAATCTAAAACTTATATATAAAACATGGATATAAAAACCTCAGTATCAAGGTCAGCTGGCTTGTATATATTGTTGGTGGTTTTATATCAGGGTATTGGTTGTAACCACTCTGGATGTGTATAGGTAATTATACCCCGTATCTAATAGTCGTATTGCCGTATTGAATCTACCGTATTGAATCTACAATAAGCATATACATACAAATAGCCCCAATTGTGACCGGTATGGATTTTTGTATAGCTTGTCAGTCCACACCCCCTGATTAAAATCCAATGTTCCCTCTTGATTGTCTCCCCAGTAGTACTATTCAGATAAAGACGGGACAACATGCAGCAATGATACTGCCATGTGTATGGTGAACTGTCCTGTACGTGTCTTCAATTGGTTAAATCGGGGAAAAATGTTGACGAATATAGCTCTAACTTCTGACAGTCTTATATGAGTCTCTATTTCACCTTTAGAGGACACTTTGTGTCCTTTGTACTCATGGTTTGCAGCGATGTTTCTGGCTGGATACACTTGAGGTAAGTTGTTATGGCGCTGATATTCGCGGCGTCCCGCGTGATACAGCGTAACCTCCCTCTTTCCGTTCTGAGATTGATGGTGACAAGCAGGATCCATTTGAGTCCATTTGTTGGAGTGCCCCACTGTACCAATCACTAATTGCATTACTATTTCAGACTTAGGTGAGTCTGACACAGTGGATGCACCCATTCCTGAGGAAAATTTGGGTGACCCCTTTCCAATCTGTCATTTTTTAATCCCTGATGTGTCCGCGCCCTGGACAGGTTAATAGTAATACACTTGGTGGTCTAGGTTACTGAAAGTGTAACTGGTAATATCTCTGGTGAAGCAGGTCAGTGAACAGGTTAATGGTAATATCTCTGGTGGTCTAAAGCGTGTAGTGGTTAATTATAACATCCCGAATGATCTAGGGCACTGAAAGGGATACTGTAAATGTCCCTGGCGGCCTGAGATACTTTAGTGAAGTGTTTAATTTTCTGAGAACTAGCTGTAATGAAGACCGTGGCATCTACAGCTGTCAACACAGACAATTGTAGAGTCTTTGTGATTGGCTGACAAGAATGATAAAGGGGTTTTGTGATTTATAAGAAGGCAAAAGATTGTGGGTGCTTTTTTTAAAAAAAAAATCCCTCAGTCTTTCCTTTATGCATTACCTCCATTCATGATTCACTCCTTGCTTTGGCTTCAAAAACTGCAAAAAATCCTGGCCGTGGAACCCAGCCTAAAGTTAAAAAGGCAAAAAAATAAAACAAAATCCTAAATCGTCACTAACATTCTGGACTTAATTAGTCTTTCATTGTCACACATGTCCACATTTAGCAGAATTTAGACTATTTAGCAGGCTTTGAAAATCCGTCACTTCGTAAATTTCAGAAGCTTGAATCGATGTGTATTGTCAGGCCCTCTGGCGTGGTTTCCTATGGCCGGCCTCGAATGCATGTTTTATGGGGCTGTTACCTCCTCTGCACGGCTTGCCCCAATGAATCTGTCATGGCTGCTATTGATTGACATGCCAGCGTAAGTGAGACGTGATTCCGATTGACTTCCTAATTACTGCTACTCTGATGTCTCACCAACTGGTAAGGCCAGAGGTTAATAGTTTTGATGTTCAGCCATTGCTGCCTCTAGAAGCTCCAGTTAAATGCACTCCTTAAAAGTCAATATCTGAATCAAGTTCTCAAGGCTATTGCAAAAAAAAAGGATCAATTACACCATTTTCTCTAGTCTTCAACTCTGTCTGACAAGGGTTTGATGAGAAGACAATTAACTCTGTCCCTACCATCAAGCAATAGACAGGAGGATGGTCCAAAATGACCCCGTGCACCAGGTACAAAGTACTCCAAACTTCACACTTGATTACATATATTCACATTAGTGAGTTGGCGCTTTCTTGAAGGTCCACTCTATTGTTATAGAGCTATTCCGAGGGATTCCTATTGATTACGGATAGAGCGTTCCTCAGTGATTATTTGTGTTTTACCATTTCAATTTAATTCTAACTTCTGTGAGTTCTCTTATCTGGTGGTGGCATTTATGGCTTAATTCCTCATTACCTTACAGGTTCATGACTCAGGGCTGGGCAGATCTCAGGAGCAAGGTAGTCAACACAGCTTGATAATGTACCGTACTAAAAGATTTAACTTACTATGGCTATATATCTATATAACCTGAGTTGCATTTTATAATATACATGACTTCTAGGCAAGTTTTGCATATGGTTGCTTTTTATATCTGCAGCAGACCACAAGGGAAAGCAGGGAGGATAGGAGCAGGGATAGCAATGATAGAGGTCGTAGTTACTCACCGTGGCAATCCTCACTCTGGCGTTCCCCAGGGCACATTCTAGTTCTTGGGCTCTCTGCCTGGTGGTAGTGGAGGTGCCCTTGGTGTAAACAGGTTTTCGGGTACAGACCTGAAATGCAGTTGTGATGATGATGATGCAGAGGGCAGCACGTTACAATGACGAGGCTGGCTTTAATGCAACAAGTGCACTGTACTTTACTGAGGCAATTGGTTCACACATGCACTGATCAAATTCAATGCAGTTTTTACGGTTGGCATATGCAATTCCTCAAGACTGTGTAGGGGAGGCAGTGGGCACAGTAAAAGTTCCCTTTAGGTCTCTCTTTCTTCAATCAGTCTGTACAATCTCTATTTTTCAGCCTAAGGGTACTTTCACACTTGTGTTGCTGGATTCCGGCAGGCAGTTCCGTCGCCAGAATTGCCTGCCAGATCCGGCAACCTGTATGCAAATGGGTACCATTTGTAGACGGATCCAGATGCGGATCCATCTCACAAATGCATTGCAATGCCGGATTCATCTCTCCGGTTGTCATCTGGAAAAACGGATCCGTTTTTTTTTTTTTTTAAACTCTGTTTATTAATTTTAACGGAGGGATACAGCATTAACAAAAAGTAGTACAAAGTCATGTAGAGACAGCACAATCCTCCTCTCATGGCATATAATCATACAGAAACAATTATAATATGCAATAACATATTAACCCCTCCCCCTTCCCACCCAGCCCCAACATAGTGCGACTTCAAAACAACAGGATACTGTTAGGTACACCTCACGAATCCGTATCTATAGACAAAGGAACGCGTCCTCGCAGTGTTTCAGTTAAAAATCAAGTGGTATTGTCAAAGTGAGATATAAGTTTGGTCCGAAGGGAAGGTGAAAGCGTTTGCATAAATAAAGACCACTTTTCAAAGAAACGTTTCGTTAGTTTCTCTTTTTCAGACAGTGTGAAGATCCAGTCCATCTGGAAAAGAAACTCAATCTTGGTCATTATAAAAGGGATAGTGGGAATGTTTGGGTCCAACCATTGATGTAAAATGGTTTTCCTAGTGGCCGCAGCCCAAGTGTGAAGGAAAGCCTTTTCCCTCCTAGACAATCCTCGGTCTTCATCTGATAGAATATTAAAGATGGCCCATTGGGGAACTGCATTAAATGAAATTTTATATGTAGTTAGAATAAATGATCTGACCTGATCCCATAAAGCCCTGATACTGGTGCAATCCCACAAATGGTGAAATAAGTCTGTATTCGGTCTGTTACATTTAGAGCATGCAAAGACAATTTCACCTGCCATTTTATTCTTAATATAAGGGGTGATATATAGTAACATAGTATATAAGACCGAAAAAAGACATTTGTCCATCCAGTTCGGCCTGTTTCCTACAAGTTGATCCAGAGGAAGGCAAAAAACCCCTGTGAGGCAGAAGCCAATTTTCCCCACTTAAGGGGAAAAAAATTCCTTCCCGACTCCAATCAGGCAATCAGAATAACTCCCTGGATCAACGACCCCTCTCTAGTAGCTGTAGCCTGTAATATTATTACACTCCAGAAATACATCCAGGCCCCTCTTGAATTCCTTTATTGTACTCACCATCACCACCTCCTCAGGCAGGGAGTTCCATAGTCTCACTGCTCTTACAGTGAAGAATCCTTTTCTATGTTTGTGTACAAACCTTCTTTCCTCCAGACGCAGAGGATGTCCCCTCGTCACAGTCCTGGGGATAAATAGATGATAGGAGAGATCTCTGTACTGACCCCTGATATATTTATACATAGTTATTAGTTATATGCTCTGTGAAAAATTAGCGTGGCCATGTCAGTATAGCTGCTGACTGGGGAATGCTTGTGGATCTTTAATGTGGCGTCAAGCAGTGTTTTGGTATCTAAATCGGGCATGTCAATCAGCCATTTATTGGGGCCAGTGGTGGTCGCTTCCCAGTTTGTTGTAGATCTAATAAAATTATAAATGTTACAGGTGGATGAGATCTGAGTTCTGGCATTCTTAAGGAAAATATCAAGGCCAACAATTCTTGAACCTTCCGGGATCTTACTCACACAGTGCTGTACAAAACTTCTCGCTTGGAGGAAAATAAAAGGGTTATGAGCCAAAGCGGGAAATTTCTGAGAAGCTGCCGCAAAGGCAAGAGTAGAGAGATTGGAATCGAGCAAATCTAAAATATATATACAGCCCTGTGAGGCAAGAGAGTGATATATTCTGGGTGGTTGACCATTTAAGAAATTGGGATGGCCCAAGAACGGCTGAAAAAGAGTATGTGTAGCGTCTAGCCCATTCATCTTCCGAATCTTACGCCAGGCTAAAATCGTATGCCATAAGATTGGGAAGCATGTAATATTAGGGGGTAACTTATCCGTGGGCAAATGTAATAATGTCATTAGAGATAACGAGGGAAAGCATTGACTTTCAAGGGATACATTTGCGAAATGCGACTGGCCCCTAACCCAATCAATGACATAGCGGAATACGGCCGCCAAATTATATAATCTGATGTCAGGCAAGTTAAGCCCACCCAAAACCTTAGGTTGCTGCAGTTTGTACAAACTAATACGACATCTTATCGAGGAGCTCCAGATAAAGCGTCTGAAAGCTTTTGAAAGAATATTGATATCCGTTGGCCGAATCAAAAGTGGAACTGTTTGGATCAAATACAGCAATTTGGGGAAAACTATCATTTTAAGGAGATCACATCTACCCGAGAAGGACAGGGGAAAATGTTGCCAGGACTGAAGCAATGCGATTAGGGATCACGGATCCGGTTTTTATCTTTTTCACATTTTTAAAGGTCTGCTGATGTGCAGACCGGAAGACCGGATCTGTCAATGCAGTAATTTTAATGCCGGATCCGGCACTAATAAATTTCAATGGAAATTAATGTCGGATCCGGCATTTCGGTAAGTGTTGGCCTGAAATTTTGGCCTGAGAAAATACCGCAGCATGAGGGACTGAACTGATGCATCCTGATGCATCCTGAATGGAATGCTCTCCATTCAGAATGCATTAGGATAAAAATAATCATTTTTTTCCGGTATTAAGGCCCTAGGACGGAACTCAATACCGGAAAAGAATAACTAGCTAGTGTGAAAGTACCCTTAGGGGAACATTTTGTCTGTCTTCAAATCTGCGAATCTGTGCTTTAAAAATGTTAAGGGCCCTGAGGCACATTGCCCCAATAGTGATGTCGCGAACATAAAATTTTCAGTTCGCGAACAGCGAACGCGAACTTCCGCAAATGTTCGCGAACGGGCGAACCGGGCGAACCGCCATAGACTTCAATTGGCAGGCGAATTTTAAAACCCACAGGGACTCTTTCTGGCCACAATAGTGATGAGAAAGTTGTTTCAAGGGGTCTAACACCTGGACTGTGGCATGCCGGAGGGGGATCTATGGCAAAACTCCCATGGAAAATTACGTAGTGGACGCAGAGTCGGGTTTTAATCCATAAAGGGCATAAATCAACTAACATTCCTAAATTGTTTGGAATAACGTGCTTTAAAACATCCAGTGTGTGTATACGATCAGGTATGATGTTGTATCGATCAGGTAGTGTAAGGGTTACGCCCGCTTCACTGACATTGACAGACCAAACTCCTCTTTTAATGCACCGCAAACAGTTCATTTGCACAACCGCAAACTCCCCATTTGCACAAGATTGGATACCAAGCTAGCCACGTCCCGGTGATGTCATTGAAGGTTTCTTCCTCCACCCAGCCACGTACAACACCAAGGGTCCCCAAAAGATGAATTGAATTGATTTTTCGAACGGTGAGATGGTTAAAAACGCTGGCTCCCTCCACTCTGTTTTAAACCACGGTGACTGCGTCTGCGCCGTGCAATTTACTGTCACACCCGATATGAGTGGTATTTTCTGTAGTACTATTCTCATCAGTTTAATCCTCTAACGTCCCCAATCTGGGGGCCATTTATTGAATAGATTTTTCGAATGGGGAGATGGTTAAAAAACGCTGGCTCCCTCCACTCTGTTTTAAACCACGGTCACTGCGTCTGCGCCGTGCAATTTACTGTCACACCCGATATGAGTTGTATTTTCGGTAGTACTATTCTCATCAGTTTAATCCTCTAACGTCCCCAATCTGGGTGCCATTTATTGAATAGATTTTTCGAACGGGAGATGGTTAAAAAACGCTGGCTCCCTCCACTCTGTTTTAATCCACGGTGACTGCGTCTGCGCCGTGCAATTTACTGTCACACCCGATATGAGTGGTATTTTCTGTAGTACTATTCTCATCAGTTTAATCCTCTAACGTCCCCAATCTGGGGGCCATTTATTGAATAGATTTTTTGAACGGGAGATGGTTAAAAAACGCTGGCTCCCTCCACTCTATTTTAAACCACGGTCACTGCGTCTGCGCCGTGCAATTTACTGTCACACCCGATATGAGTGGTATTTTCTGTAGTACTATTCTCATCAGTTTAATCCCTCTAACGTCCCCGACTCCCCAATCTGGGGGCCATTTATTAAATAGATTTTTTGAACGGGGAGATGGTTAAAAAACGCTGGCTCCCTCCACTGATATGAGTGGTATTTTCTGTAGTATTATTCTCATCAGTTTAATCCCTGTTACGTCCCATATCAGGGATTGCCTTTTGTGAAAAAAATTTAGGCCGGGTACCTTCGACTGCCTTCACAGTGACAGACCAAACTCTCATACACTAAACTGAATTGATTTCAGGAACCGGGAGATGGAAAAAGCAGCTTGGTCGGTCCTCTTACTCCCAAATTGGGGCACTGCGCGTGCACAGAGCAATGTGCTGTGACACCCTATATGAGTGGTGTCTTAACTAGTACTATTCCTATCAGTTTAATCCCTGTTACGTACCCTATCCGGGGACGTGTGCCGAATTAGACTAATGTGTAAAAATTAAATGCCTTATTTATCGGCAAGCTACTGTGCCACCCGGTATCAGTGGTTGGCACTGGCAGTGGGCACACTACAGTCAGTGGAAGCGGGCCTGACACACACTGGCAGCAGGCAAGCAACTGAATTTAGACTACTGTCTAAAAATTAAATGCCTTATTTATCGGCAAGCTACTGTGCCACCCGGTATGAGTGGTTGGCACTGGCAGTGGGCACACTACAGTCAGTGGAAGCGGGCCTGACACACACTGGCAGCAGGCAAGCAACTGAATTTAGACTACTGTCTAAAAATTAAATGCCTTATTTATCGGCAAGCTACTGTGCCACCCGGTATCAGTGGTTGGCACTGGCAGTGGGCACACTACAGTCAGTGGAAGAGGGCCTGACACACACTGGCAGCAGGCAAGCAACTGAATTTAGACTACTGTCTAAAAATTAAATGCCTAATTTATCGGCAAGCTACTGTGCCACCCGGTATCAGTGGTTGGCACTGGCAGTGGGCACACTACAGTCAGTGGAAGAGGGCCTGACACACACTGGCAGCAGGCAAGCAACTGAATTTAGACTACTGTCTAAAAATTAAATGCCTTATTTATCGGCAAGCTACTGTGCCACCCGGTATCAGTGGTTGGCACTGGCAGTGGGCACACTACAGTCAGTGGAAGAGGGCCTGACACACACTGGCAGCAGGCAAGCAACTGAATTTAGACTACTGTCTAAAAATTAAATGCCTTATTTATCGGCAAGCTACTGTGCCACCCGGTATCAGTGGTTGGCACTGGCAGTGGGCACACTACAGTCAGTGGAAGCGGGCCTGACACACACTGGCAGCAGGCAAGCAACTGAAATTAGACTAAAGTGTAAAAATTAAATGCCTTTTTATCGATGCAAAGCTACTGTGCCACACGGAATGACAGTGGTTGGCACTGGCAGTGGGCACACTACAGTCAGTTGAAGTCGGCCTGACACACACTAGCAGCAGGCAAGCAGCTGAAATTACACTAAAGTGTAAAAATTAAATGCCTTTTTATGCAAAGTCCTGTGCCAGCCGGTATGAGTGGTGGACACTGGCAGTGGGCACACTACAGTCAGTGGAAGTCAGCCTGACACACACTGGCAGGCAACTAACCTTAGATTAAAGTGTAAAAATTAAGTGCCTTTTTTAAGCAAAGTCCTGTGCCACACGGGATGACAGGGGTGGGCACTGGCAGTGGGCACACTACAGTCAGTTGAAGTCGGCCTGACACACACTAGCAGCAGGCAAGCAGCTGAAATTACACTAAAGTGTAAAAATTAAATGCCTTTTTATGCAAAGTCCTGTGCCAGCCGGTATGAGTGGTGGACACTGGCAGTGGGCACACTACAGTCAGTGGAAGTCAGCCTGACACACACTGGCAGGCAACTAACCTTAGATTAAAGTGTAAAAATGAAGTGCCTTTTTTTAAGCAAAGTCCTGTGCCACACGGGATGACAGGGGTGGGCACTGGCAGTGGGCACACTACAGTCAGTTGAAGTCGGCCTGACACACACTAGCAGCAGGCAAGCAGCTGAAATTACACTAAAGTGTAAAAATTAAATGCCTTTTTATGCAAAGTCCTGTGCCAGCCGGTATGAGTGGTGGGCACTGGCAGTGGGCACACTACAGTCAGTGGAAGTCAGCCTGACACACACTGGCAGGCAACTAACCTTAGATTAAAGTGTAAAAATTAAATGCCTTTTTTGATGCAAAGTCCTGTACCACACGGGATGACAGGGGTGGGCACTGGCAGTGGGCACACTACAGTCTGTGGGCCTGCAGCTCCTCACACACAGGCAGGCCAGGCAACTGCAATATGTATATAAAGGAAAAAAAAAGCAGACTAATGTTGCAGCCCTAAAAGGGCTTTTGGGGTGCTGTCAGGAGGCTGTCCTTACAGCAGAGATCAGATGAGTCTTTCAGGACTGGAGTGGACACTGAATTCACTAGCCTAGCTATCAATTTCCCAATTAAATCAGCAGCAATTACACTCTCCCTCCTCTCACTAAGACTGCAGCTTCCGAATGAATCTAAAATGGATGCTGTTCAGGAGGTGGGAGGGTCTGGGAGGGAGGGTATGCTGCTGATTGGCTGGAATGTGTCTGCTGACTGTGAGGTACAGGGTCAAAGTTTGCTCAATGATGATGTATAGGGGGCGGACCGAACATCGCATATGTTCGCCCGGCAGAGGCGAACGCGAACAAGCTATGTTCGCCGGGAACTGTTCGCCGGCGGATAGTTCGGGCCATCTCTATGCCCCAACCACAATGCAGGGAAGTCTATAGCCTCATTGTAGATTTGTTACCTTCAGATGCTCTGTACATTCCTTATATGGCCGCTGAATGTTCTTCTGAATGCAGTAGTTATTTTCCTCCAGGACTAGCACATATACAGTCACTTTGCTGCTTTCAATCTATAAGGCAAGGGGTTTCCCTGTCTAGCTCTGCTCCTTGCTGCCTTTTGCTACTTACTTATTCACAGCTTACACTAAACTAAACCACTTCCTCTCAGAGGAGGGGTGGTGCCAGCCCATCCTAATGACTGTTGCTAGGGAACTCCCTCCCTGCCCAGACTCTTCCTATAGGACACACAGTGCATAAAGTACAATCACATTAACCCTTTGCAGTGGAGCACTGCATATCTATATCTCTTTATATATCTATTTAAATATGTCTCATATGCATGCCATTCTTTTTTAGCAAAAGCCATCCCCGACTCCCACTCTTACCACAAAGATCATTTCTTCCGGAATACAGAAAAAGCATGTGTGCATACATAATACAACATTTTCATTCTTATTCTCTGCTATTTTCTGCCCTGACTCAGTAGCTCCAAATTTGTTGTATAGATAGTCTGAGGCTATTATCTAAGTTCCAGACAGGTGGCTTCCCCTTGGTATCAGGTCAGATCTTCAGGTCTCTTTAGGTGGATGTTGGATTGGAATATCGGCAATTGGGACAAGAAATTTTATCAGAGGTTTCAGGAACCAGAGCAGTGGATGTGTATCAAGCAGTTGCTTCTCCAGTGGCAGGGGTAACTGCACTGAAGTAAACGGAAAGGATTGCTCTGGCTGCTGCCCCATTGGTGTGGGTTCTTCTGGAACAATCTCGTTCAGGCACAGTTTTAGCCAGTTGCTGTAAACTATTTGTGCTTTTTTACTCTTTTTGGTAAACTTGTAGTAGATATCTGTTCCAGGATGCAGGATATCTGTTATAGTGTTTGGCTCTCTTTCCAATTTGATATCCAATTTACTGGTGTGGTGATTCTTCTTTAGCCATACATGGTCTCTGATTTTGAAGGGCTCAGCTTTAGCTAACTGTTCATGATCTCACTGCTGTTTCTGGCATGCTCCTGCCATGCAGATTTTCAAAACTTCTTGGGCATCTGCTAAACATTTTTTGGTGCTTGCTCAGTATATGGCACAGTATTTATATAGCATCTGGGATAGACACATCCAAAGAGAGGTCAGCTGGTACTCTGCCTTGACAGCCAAACATACTGTAAGGTAGTATGATGTTTACCTGTGGTACAGTGGGTCGTGTTGTTGTAAAGATACACCAGCTAAGGTAGCAGAGTCAGCCGATCAGTTCTCTTGTCAGATGATACAGCTCTTAGCGTCTTTATGAGGGTTTGGTTCATTTTTTCATAAAAACATTACCTTGAGGATGGTAGGCTGTTGTTCTGAGCTTTTAACAACTATGAAGTGAACACAGTTCTTGGAACAGTTGACACTAAAAGGCAGATCTCTGGTCTATCAAGATCTTCTCAGGGCAAACATAAGTCAACATAAAGTTCTAGAAGACAGCTAAGTAGTCGTGGCAGGTCTTTTATAGGCACAACCACTACAAATTTGGTGTAGTTGTCAATCAATGTCTTGGCATAGGTATATCCTGATCTGCTAGGCTCCAACTTGACATGATTGATGGCCACAATCTCCAAAAGTGTTCAGCTAACAATGGGATATAGAGGAGCTTTCTGATTGTTCTTCTCACCTCTTCCAAGGGAACAAGTTAAGAATTATTGGCACTGGTTCTCCAGTGGGGGGATATCTCCCCTCATATTGAGAACCTTTGGCTTATGGTAGTTTTTGTCTTCTGCACAAAAACAAAAACAAAAAGGCCTGACCTGTCGCGGTACATCTCAAGGACTAGTCTGGCATTTGGCAGGGAACGATAATCTGGTAGAGTCGATCAATGGTAATGGGGTCTAGGGAACTCCGTAGCATCAACTATTGTTGTATAAAGAGATGTTTTCTCTGCCGTCTCCAGATCAAATCTGAGTCTACATTACCTTGGTCAATTCTTTCTAGTATTCTTCCACTGGTGAAGAAGTATTGTAGGTTCTGGACTTTTCTGCCGTTGAGCTAAATGATTATTTGTCTTAGATGGCAACTGTGTTCTGGTGGGGAAATTCAGTATAGAAATCTGGCATCTTTACCTCTTCCCAGATGTCATCATTTTGGGTAGGATTTTCTTTAGTGGGCAAATGGGAAACATGATCTGCATTCTCATTGGGCTTGCCAGTTCTGTATTTGATCACAAAGTCATAGTTAGCAAGACAAGAGGCTCTCGATCTCCATTCTAGGGCTCCTAGCCAGGCTGTACTCACATGTTCCAGTGTACTCTTGTCAGTATAAACCATGAATTGTGTTACTCAGAGTTAGTCTTTTAAATTTTCAGTAACGGCCCACATGAGTGCAAGTAATTCCAGCTATAAGGAACTGTAGTTCTGTTTGTTTATTCCAGCTCCTCTTGGAGCTCAGCTGGCCAAAGCGATCACCTTTTCTCATCCATCTTGCATCAGAGATAGAATGGTCCAAGACCCTTCTTATTGGCATCAGTGTAGAGGCGAAAGGGTTGATTGTAGTCATATAGGATGGGTGTTCAGGTCAACTTCTGCTTCAGGAGTTGGAAGGCAATTTCTCTGTCTTCATTCCACTCTATGGATATTCAGGTCTTTAGGTACTTTTGGGGATATTAACTCAGGAGTTCTTGCAGTGGTTTGGTAATCTGGGAGAAGTGAGGTATGACGTTTCTGAAGTAGCCTGCAAAACTCAAGAAACTTCTTTCCCCCATAGTAGGGGTAGACCAGTTCTTGACCACAAATATTTTCTCTGAATCAGGTCTCACTCCTTCAGAGTTGATGACATGTGTACATGATGACTTTGAGACCATGCTTGATGAGGACTTAGAAGACTTTGGCCAGGTGTTTTAGGTGGTCTTTGTAGTACTTGAAGTATATGATGACATCATATATGTATAGAATAACTGTTTCAATGTTCTTGTGCCCCAAGCAGCATTCCATTAGTCTCTGGAAGGCTCTGGGTGCGATATAAAGTCAAAAGAGCATATAGCTGAATTCAAATAGGCCCATAAGGGTGGTGAGCGCTGTATTCTCATGTTATCAGGTGCCATAGGTACTTGCCAAAACCCATTTGTTAAATTATAGGTGGAGAAGTAGGCTGCTAATCCCAATATTGTTAAGGACTCTTCTATGTGTGGCAAAGGATAGGCATCTTTATGGGTTATGTTGTTCATTTTTCTGTAGTCCAATCAGAACCAGATATTACTTTTGTCTTTTTTCTTGATGAGAATGAAGGGTGAAGCCCATGGACTGTGGCTGTCTCAAATTATCTTGTCATATTTCATTTTTTGGATCATCTTTTTGATGGGTTGATACATGGCTGGTGGTATTGGGCAGTACTTGATCAGAAGATGAGAACTAGTCGGAATGTCCAAGAAATGCTTGCTAAAGGCTTGGCAATTTTCTTTTACAGCATTGAGCACTAACTTTCTCTGCAGATGTGGCCACATCAACATCAAAGCCTTTAATTTACTGGGAAGTGAGCTGTGGAGTTCAAAAGTCCATGAGAAAAATGATCTCCCTACGAAATTCTACACACACCACCTCTCAATAGTGGAAATTCTCTGCAAAGTATATATCTTTTTCTCTTTTTTTGCTCCACATCTTTGCCTCTCTCTTACAGGTCTGTTTTCTCCATCTATACTCCTCAATATCTCAGCTTCAACTGAAAGGGTGTAGAAGCCTCACTTAGTAATGGTAACCAAGGCCTGTTAACTTCTTGTGTAAGTTACATACAGAGAATGCATAATACACATTTCCAACCATTTTAACAGTGGAGCACTTGTGTAGCAGTGAGACACGTCGATTGCACACTTTACACTTGAGCTTCTATGGGTTATGGCTACTAAATGGGTTCCTTTAAGACTCATGACTGATAAGCTCTCAGATATGTAAGACATATGTATGTGCTGCTTCCCCAGTGGTACTCACCTTTAAGGCCCTGGGACCTTTCAGATGCTGGGCACAGAGTGGTGTTAGAATAGAAACATAGAAACATAGAATGTGTCGGCAGATAAGAACCATTTGGCCCATCTAGTCTGCCCAAATATTGTTTCCGTGCATGCTTTTCAAGATGGCAGAACCCTCTAACTTCCAGTGGTCTCCGGCTGATATGACGCATTATCCCCTTGCAGTGGAGCATTATGTAATAGTGGGGCACTGCATACCTATATCTCTTATTTATCTATTTATATATGTCTCCTATATGCATGTTGGTCAATCAGAGTCATGTAGTGAGGCACCAACATATACAGACAGTAGGACAACTTGGGGAGGGTTGTAGAGTAATATTAGGAGTTGTAAGGCATTATATGAGTTTTGCCAGTAAAATGTTTTTAGTTAGAGGTGTTAGACACTTGAGGAAAGTAAAGGAGAGAAGAAACTAAAAGATCATAAAAGTAAGTGTCAGGATAGGGAAAGCATGTTGCTATGTGGTGATCCAAGGAAAGTAGTGGCACATTAGACTAGTTTTGCTCTGGTTAGTCCTTTACTGGTGACGCCTGGCTCCAAGAATGTCTCTAGGCAGTGGTGTACATAGAGAATTAAGGGCCCATAGCAAGACTCAAACCAGGCCCCCACACAGGACAGAAGGGTTTCTGCTTAAACCCTTTTCAATGACCCTTGGGCCATTATATCACATATTAACAACCTATATGTGAATATTCTATGTAATTTATTTATAAAAAGTTTTTTTATTTTTTGGATATAATTTTTTGAAGTGAGTTATGTCCTGGTTCTTTAACTTAGCCCCCTTCACATATATTAGTTGTGTCCAACAAGCAATTTTTTACTGTGAGCCGGACACAACTGAAATATGTGCACAGCATACCACTGATAGCGCTGGGCAGAAAAGCTGAGCATGCAGTGTTTTTCTGCCTGCTGCTTTTTGGCAACTGTCATCACAACTGATGTGTCAGATGTAGGAAAGGTATCCCATAGAAAACCCTGGAATCAGTTCTAGCTTACGTTCTCCTCCGCTGCTTTCTACTTCATGCCGGAGGCGGATCTGAACTAGGTTGCTGGACCGATGTGAGGGGGACCTTACTCCTTGTGCAATATCCCAGACCTGGAGATATCTGAAATTTGTCATGTTTTTTATGTAGTGTTGTGTATTTTGAAATGTTTTGCTTGTTATTTCCAGCAAGAGAAGGTATGGTTGGCAGGAACAGCACTAACCACCCTGTTCCTCCCCTCTTGGTAGGAGTGGGCTGGTCCTACTTCTGGCCAGGAGGGGGAGTTCCTGAGTAGACAGCAAGGAGATAGGGAACACAAGCCTGAGCTCTTACTCCAAGAGACCACATCCAATTCACCTGTGAGACAATCACTCCAAAGAGACCCTCAGAGCATCTGTAGCGTGTGCCCCCCCCCCCCCCAGGGCAATCGGGTCCCAGTGTTTTGGTATGCTGAGTGGTGATGCAGCCTTAATAGTTTGTGTCACGGTGCTCCTACCTGGATACTGTCACTCCCCAGGGTTAGGCTCCACAGTAACAAAGGAGCTGTAGCTGGTGGAGTAAGTAGAGTCCATCCTTGGTGAAGTTTAATGGTTTTTAACTTGAATAAACTTGCTATAAACTTGTGTCATCCAAACAGTACTTGATCTTACTTTTGGATCCAGCAGGCTAAGGGTAAACTGGCAGGTAAGTTTGAATACTTTGTTTTCTCTCTCTGCTGTGCAAATCTGTGGCTTCAGTCTGGTTCCTATCAGCTTCAGTTACTGTTTCTTATTAGAGTTGGGGGGAGGGGGGGGCTTTGACATCATTTTTCCTTGCAGAGGTACTAAGTCCTTTTATATATCAGGAGTCAGGAGTAGGCTGCTCTCGGAGATACTTTCCCAAAGCTCCTGCAGCAGCGAGGGGAAAACGCGCTCCCTCACCACACCATGCCGCTTCACTCTCTCGCTCCAACTCTAAACTCCCTTCTAGCTTTCTGCAACCTCTCCCTTGGTGGGTAGCAGGCCTAGCCCATGTCTGCCCAAAAAGGGGGAGGGGAATGGAATGGTAAGTTCCATTCTATTTAAAGGTACTCTCTGCCAGATAAACACTGCCACCTGCTGGACAACCAGGCACAGGTCAAGATAGCAAAGATATCTGTAAAATTACAGCTTTACAGACCCTGCTGTAGGTGAGGGACTACGGCTTAAGCACCCATGACCTAGACCTCATCTATGCCAGACTAACAATAAGCCTGTATTACAGGGGACACCCATATTCACAAGTGCCTTCTAGTGCCAACCAATTGCCAGCCAACAGCCACCATACTTCCTCATCTGGTGCCAGAATCTGCAATTTGTACTTAATACTGCTGGATGTGGTGCAAGTTATATTTTGCACTATGTAAAGGGAGACTTTTATACGTTTACTTCTGGCTTGTTTTGCCAAACCACTAAACAACTGCACCGATTCCCAGGGAACAATGGCCTGAGGGAATACACCGTGACACAACACCTCATCAGGACCACTACCACTCCCATCCTCTGCACTGGCTCCTCAGGGGCTTGATGCATTTTATTGGACTATAACACACTGCTTTGCCAAATTTTTAAATATAAAACAACATTTTTATTGATAATTATTTAAATAAATTATAATAGAAAAAAGAACACAAATGATAAAAACTTGCTGGATGTTCAGAGAAAGCAGTAAGTATGTATGGGGTCTAATACATGAGAACTTATCGGTGCTGTGTTTCTCCCAGACCGCAATATATTCCTGTATAATTGCCCCCAGTTTGTGCTCCACCATTACATTCACTGCCTGGCTGTCTGTAACTAAGTATATGGGTAAGGCTGAGTTCACATCACTTTTTAGCTTTCCGTTCTTCTGATCTGTCAGAAAAACTGAAAAATTAAAAAATTCAGTTCCTTGCTGAAACAGCCTGACAGATCTAAGAGCACTAGTGTGAAACTAGCATTATTTTAAGCATCAGTTTGCACTAAAAACAACTGATCCGTCTTTTTTGAGCATCATTTATGATCAGTTTGTGTCACTTCCGTCACAGATCTGTTATTTTTGACGGGAGGAAAAGTAGGGTGTGGTCTAGAAATGTAGAAACCTTTGAAAATTTGGTTTGTTTCAGGTTCGTCGAATTTTTGAAAAAAGTAAGTTGAGGACATGGATAGATTCTACCAGAACCAAAGTCAGAGAGAGAGAGCATAGCATGCGTAGTACATGTGTGAAGTATTGTAGGCCAGTCAATGCACCTCTGGGTTTCTGGTAAAGATACTCAAATTAACTTTCTTATGCCAATCTGATCTAAAATGTGCTTATTTTCATATATTTTTCCTAGAAACACAGAGGAATGTTGACTGTTTTCTGATACTTCTCATGCATAGTCGGCACCTTCCATAATTAAAAATAATAGCCCAACCAATGCCTCTCAGGCAACCAACCAAATTTTCTTTGTTCAGCTCTGTTAAAGGGTAGTTACCCAGAAATAGTTGCCTTCCTGGTATAAAGTAGGACGCAGAAGGAATGGTAATGGTGGTGGGATATGGGGGTATACCAAAGCTTTTGGACTGTCAATTAATGGAAATTTGGTCTGTTTACCTCTAATGGTGCCACTATCATCTGAGCTCCCACAATGCAGTAAAATACAAAAGCAGCCAAATTCTGAATTTTGCTTTAGGCTACATTCACATGCCACGTGGCCATTTTTAGAACCAATTGTCAATCCAAAATAGTGATCCAAATTAGATAAATAAAAAGATAGGCCTTTAGATAAACATGAACAACTGATAATTCCTGTAAAAAATATGTACCACGGGAAAAAGTACATGAATACGTGAGAACTTTCAGGGGTTAAAATAAAATTAAAAAAATACTCCCCTCTTCCACTTGAATGCTCTGACACTCGCTCTGCACTGGAGGGAACTGGAAGGACTTGACGCTGAGGTTTTTACTTTTCGTACCCAGCAAAATTGGTTCTGCTATAGGGGGGACTTATTTTTACTGGAGCACTATTAGGGGCCTTTTTTATACTAGGGTAACACTATTGGGAACATTTTATACACAGGGGGCACTACTGGGGGGATTTAATATACATGGACTACTGTGGGGGCATTTTATATACAGGGGGCACTGTGGGAACTACAGAGGGGCCATTATGGATACTGGAGGCACTGTAGAGTGTACTGAGGGCACTGCAGGGGTTGGGATGCTAAAAAATAAATAAATGAAAGAATTGTATCTGTTTTTCATAGCCAGTTTGAATGAGTTCGTTTTTAATACATTTTTTTTTACTGTCGTGTGAATGTAGCCTTAGACAATAATAGCGAAGGTAAGCAAAGTAACTGGAAAGTTCCCCAAAAATGCAGCTATTAGCTAAAACTATCCCATTAATTGTAGATCTATTTAAAATGAAGGAAAAGCGTCCCTCGCCGTGATTTATCTGGTTATGGCCGTTCTGTTCCTACATTGTCATTCATAGCACTTGTGTCTTGACACTGAAATAACAGACCCCTGCCCTATAATTGTTAAACTCAGCTGGTTTTAAAAACCCATCATTCTGTTTGTCATGAGCCGCCTCTACACTCTGGCCCTTGTCCTTGGCTGTATAGGCAGAAAGTTGTCAAAGGCCCCTTTTTGGCCTCTGAAAAAAAAAAAAATCAATTTCAATCAACGTGGAGTGTAATATTATCAAATGTCAACCCGCGCGGTCGTGGGCTTTGAAAATTATCCTTGACAGCTTCTTGTCGACTTAATTAAGTGCTACCAAAAAAAGGCAAAATATCTCAAATTGCAGTTCTCGTTCTCGGTTCTTCACAGGCCATATTGACAGCTTGGAGAAAAAGATTACCTCTGGGGTTTTATTGATAGGTCTTTGCCTGATATTGGAATGATTGCTCGGCAGATAAATCACATTTAGATTTCTTAGTAATTGAAGAGGATTGATTGAATTGTTAGGACAGTCCCGGAGGGAGTTCTTCACCCTCCCGCGTCGTACAGAGGTTACCACGGGAGAAAGGACCTCTTCTGACAAGACTGATAAAGCTTTAATTGTTGGCATGATGGGGGGCGGTAGAGCTGGGGGTCCTCTCGGTCATGAACACAATGAAGTGCTGATTGATAAGGGAAGGGACGGCTATAGGGAAATCCATACGTTTAAAGCAGCCGCTGGGCGCACCATGGAAACTGCTTTTTATCAATGGCATGTGTGGATACAGATGTAGCAGAGCTCAATTTGTTAACCTATAGTTTCTTTTGTGCATCTTGTTGAGTGATACCCTGGTCGCCCACATTTATCAATAGGTTTACTCCAGAATTTTCAAAAGTTGAATCAGAGCCTGTGCCAAATTTTTGTTTGCTCATCAAATTTCAAAAGTGCTCATGGTGTCCCAGAAGACATCATTTAAAGTAAAAGGGTAATAGTAAAGGTAAGCGTAAATTTCTGGCTCGAGTCTACTTCTACTTATAGAAGGCATAGAACGATTTTTTTGAGAGGTGTAATTCTAGGTCTTAAAGGGAATCTGTCACCAGCATAGTAGCATAATTTTTTTTTCATGAATCCTTGTTTAATAAAGTACCTTATTTCCATAACTGTTGGTGGTTTTCTTTTTCGTCTTGTCATTTCTTGTAAAAACCGCTTATTCAGATATGCAAATGAAGGTCTTAGGAGCCCAGAGGGGCGTTCCTCCTTTAGCAAGGAGCCCAGGAACGCCCCCCTTATGTGCCGTGCCCGCCTAAAATTTTAAAAAACGAACGCCTATAATCTGTAAAATTGCCTACTCCGCCCCCCCGCCAGCTCCTCTCTGTGCGGCAAATATCCCCGCTCTGGCTCTCGTCTGCATCCCGAAATCTCGCGCAGGCGCAGTGACGGCGATGGCCTGCGCCTGCGCGCTTACTTCTCACTGAGGCAACATCGCTCTGGAAAGCGTCACTGGGCTCGGCGCATCCCAAGTGACGCTGTTGAGGCTGTTGCCCTTAGTATCCAGATGATCGCGCAGGCAATCGCCGGCACTGCACCTGCGCGAGATTTCGGGATGCAGGCGAGAGCCGGAGCGGGGATATTTGCCGCACAGAGAGGAGCTGGCAGGGGGGGCGGAGTATTTAGCCTCGCCTCTGGGAGGCGATTTTACAGATTATAGGCATTCGTTTTTTTTTATTTTAGGCGGGCACGGCACATCAGGGGGGCGTTCCTGGGCTCCTTGCTAAAGGAGGAACGCCCCTCTGGGCTCCTAAGACCTTCATTTGCATATCTGAATAAGCGGTTTTTGCAAGAAATCACAAGACGAAAAAGAAAACCACCAACAGTTATGGAGATAAGGTACTTTATTAAACAAGGATTCATGAAAAAAAATTATGCTACTATGCTGGTGACAGATTCCCTTTAAAGGGGTTCTCTGAGTGTTTAATAGTGATGACCTATCCACCTGATTGGTGGAGGTCCAACTCCCAGCTTCCCTACCTATTATCTGCTTGAAGAGGCCTGGGCGTTTCAGAGAGCACCACGCCATCTTCCTAGATAAGTGACGTCTCGTTCATCAGTCACAGCGTCACTGCAAAGGGGAAATTGTTGTGATGTTATTGTTGTGAAATATTGCGATTGTACAGTATTTTTATAACTAATAACACTGTGTGGACAGTTTAGGGTTAACATCTTGGTTCATCCCATTCGGTTGCTAGGCTCTAGACTTGGGTCCGTCCCCTGGTTAGTTCAGTGTGGTACAATGAGGACCTGATTGTGCAAGCTACTCAGAGCTAGGCCCAAGCTCAGAGAACCTTAATCTCCGAGACTTCTACAGCCAAGGAATCAACTTTGTCAAAAGTCCTCCAGAGAGAAGTTAGAAAGTCCAGATTTTACAAGACCATGGATTAGAGTCAGAAAGCAGGGTACTGTGCATGTGTATGGCAGAGAGAGTCTTTGCTGCTGTGAGGGGGTACATTGCAAACACACCCTTCCTCATTTTGAGACAGTTTGGACAACTGTATCTTAAATCTGCATCCCTAAGTCCAGGAATTTGCATAAATGTTTACCAAGAACCTCACTACCAACCTAGGGTTCTGCAGAGAGAAGGAGTACTATAACCCCCATCATTGTTGTTGTCCATACATTGCTTTTGGTGATTTTGCTCTGTGATCTACTTGAAACCGTACCTTGTACTTTCTCACAGTTCTGTGGTCTCTAAAACTCAAATTGTAAGTAAATAAAATAAGACTAAGTGACGACTGTTCATAAACTGAAGGAAGGAGATTTAGAGAAAGAGGGTGTCTGGTGCAGGAAATGCAAAACCGGTCTCACTAGACACTTCTTATTTCCATGGTTATGACCACCCTACAATCCAGCAGTGGTGGTCGTGCTTGCACACTGTAGGAAAAGGTGGCAGCTTATGCATGCTCCCGCAATCCCGGCCACCAGAGAGGCCAGAACTTTTTTCCTATAGTGTGCTAGCATGACCACCACTGCTGGATTACAGGGTGGTCATAACCATGTAAATGAGAAGTGTCCAATGAGATGGAAAAATGAATCCAGCCTGCAAAGGAAGCAACATGGATAATAACAATATATTAGTAAGTGGCCTGTATTAACTCTACATGATAAATGCCATTTGCTGAACTGGAGAATCCCTTTAAAAATCCCGTGCATACAATGTGGTGAACCAATAACATGGACATGTAACTTCAGAAGGGAACCCTTTTTTTTCATTCAACAAAAAAAAAGCATAAATCACATAGATGTAGCAGAGCTGAAACTGTTATTTGAATAATTTCCCTCTCTAGGTGCAGATAATGCAGTAGGGGGATGTGCAGTCCTATTTAACATATCAGACAATATCACATTGAATCGTGTCTGCTACATCTGTGTTTATAAACTGCTTTATTATATAGTCAGTCTTGCTTCTCCTTTGTCTGATTCAATAGACCTCCCATCATCTATTGGCAAAGCCTCCTAAATGGTGATTTACTCACTTTACATTTGGAAACAAAGGCAAATATTGACAACGCAAAGACAAGTTCATATGAGAAGAGCCAGGGAGCTGCCTGGGTCCATTTACTGTGGGGTGTTTAAGTGGCCTATGTATTGACACTGCACGTCTGCCTTACTTATTGATGTTCCTGTAAGATTTAAGACAACGCAGAAGGATCTAATTAAACACTTGCCTTGGTAAACAGAATGGACTAAGGATCAATCAACAGAATCTGCATCCATTTTATAGGCCAGTGTCAGTGAGGCTCCTGCTCTATGTAAAGACCATGAGTTCCTGGGATGTTCTTGACAAAAGCGCCACTGAGACTATAAGACTGGAACACAATGGTTGGACTCTTTTGTACCCTCCATACCCATCCCATGAGACAAACGGCGCCCTTTTCTTTGTTTTATAACATCCCCATTAGAGATTGGAAGTACTGTGCACTTTTACATTGTTCATTTACAAGACCATCATCATAAGGTGGCGTCCCACCACCAACAGCCATCCTCTAACCTCTTCTTAGACTGGATTGGACACAATAACAAAAACACGACTGCTTTCTTCCAGAAACATTGCCACACCAGTTTATGGGTCTGGAGTCTGATAAATTTAGATGGTCTTGGGTATGATTATCGAAGATGCCAGGCCCGATGGCATGGGCGCCGGGCTCCCTTTTTCCCTCCTGCTGTCGTGCACAATGCTGAAAAGCACGGGCAGTAAGAATCTTAACTGTTGTTTTTGTGCTCCCTGCCATAGCTTATTTTCTCCCCGAGTCCTTTGCTGTGGTTTGGGCATGCCTCTGATGGTGAGACGTGTACACGCCCTCTATCTCCCCAGCCTATGGCTAGATTGCAGGAAGTATTTAAAGGCTCTTCCTGTCCCAGGAAGGCGCCTGAGCAATCTTGGTCACTAGCTTGTCTAGTTCCTTGTCTGAAGGTGTTTGGAAGTTTCTGATTTCTGTGTACCGGACCCTGCTTCTCGATTTAACAGATTTTGCTTTTTTTCCGCCTGCCTCTGACCTTGGACTTTGATTACAGACTTTTCTTGATCCCTTCCTGCATGACTCCAAACTTCCTGACTACGTCTTTCCCTCTCAGTGCTCGCACCAGTATCTCTGACTCCCTGGTTAGCTGCTACTGACCTGGGGACTGCTCTGGTAACTGGTAACTACCCTCAAGGCCCAAGCCTATCGTCACCATCAGAGGCTCTAGTGAAGACCAGGTAGTTACTAAGTTACGCCCCTCCAGGGTATTGCTGGTCAGTGGCGCAGTGGGCCCACACCCGCTTGCGTAACAGTAGGTCTCAATTTTTCATTCTATAGAGCCTGGGGATGGCTAGAGAAATAAGGATCAAAGATGCATGGGCAGCAAACTGCAGTCTTTGGGATGTCATCATAGTGGTCTGGGCTAGAAGGAAGAAAAAGGGAATATAGATGATGATCAGCACAGACATCACCTTTGAGTCATTGGAAGTAATTACTGTATGTATTTTACCTATGACCATATCTGACAACGGTTGTATTCTCTTGTATAGTCTGCCACATGATAATACTCTGCAGAGTGTCTGTATGAACCTGATATCTGATTACTATATGGTCACTGTATTGCAGTTTCTTTAGTTATATTTGTTTTAGTATAGTAAGAGTATACACTTGTTCCTGACTGAAAGAGAGATGCCGGTCTTTGTTTACAAACGGGTTCATTGTTCATTTTTTATTTTTCCTCTTATTTATTTCCTCTTTATTTATTTTTTTCCTGTTGAAGGCGTAGATTGCATATTTAAAGAGGACCTTTCACCGGTCCAAAGTTTGTTAGTGAAAGGTATGTACATGCAGAGCGGCACCCAGGGATGTCCCTGCACTTACTTGTATCCCTGGGTGCCGCTCCGTTCGCCTGCTGTAGCCCCCGGTACCGGCGCACGTACTGCTGATAATTTTGCCTTGGGCGGAGACATCCTCTTTTGCCCTGGGTGTCTCCTTCTCCCAGGCTGGAGCGCTGGCCAATCGCAGCGCTCAGCTCATATCCTGCAACCTCCCAATTCTAAATTCCTTATGCAAAGGAACTATTGGAGTGCCGTGTTTTCATTAATGTTATATGCTCCAATGAATAACCTTCCAATTTGTTATTGTCATTCTGGGACTATATTTGGGTAGGACTATTTTTCACCCAAGATTTTGAACCAAAAAAGTACCAGTGACCCAAAGCAAAGACAATGGAAAAAGGAGGTTCTAGGGGTAAAAAATTGTGCAGTTGGTGAATGAAAAGGATCTTAAAAGCCCTGTAAAGGGTGAAATCGTATAATGAAGACTTGTACATTATTGATCCGGGCTTGTTAGTGGCCTATGTAATAAGACCAATGACCATTATACTGAGCAGACATCACTACATAGAATGACATCTTGTTTTTGTTCATATCAACTCAATGGACATTGTTATAGGTCTTAACTTAAATTAAACTAAATTAAACTACAATCACATTAAAAATAAAGTTAACAATATTAAAAACTAATTACTCAAATAAAAATGAAGAAACACATGTTAAACATAAAAGAACTGGAGAATAGAGAGGACCATATGTAACACTCCATTGGAAATGAGACATACAGTTATTCCAAAAGATCAAGAATAACACACATTTCAAGAGAAAAATGCCCTGTTTAGCTGAATGGCCTTGGTTGTACTCTTGGATATGATCTTTTATTTTATTAGGGATATCCAGTATACATGAGGAGTATTGTAACACAGCCAAAATTGCTCAGCCTTCCTGGGAAACATATATGCAAATTTTAGTATCTTACATCTGCTGGCATCAAATAGGAATAGTGTTCTTTTTTTTTTTTTTTTTTTTGAAGGAAAGATAAGTTACATATATTTGGGTTTCTGGGAAAGATATTCAAATTAGCTTCCTTTAAAAAAAAAAAAAAAACCATGATGCCTATCTGATGGCAGCAGGTGTAAAATACTAAAATATGCTTACTGTATACACAGAAAGGCTGAACTGAAATATTCCTCATGTATACTTGGTCTCCCTAATAAAAAAAAAAAGCACCCCCAAGAGTACCCCCAAGGCCACTCAGCTAGCTAGGGCATTTTTATTTATTTTAATACCTGGTACTCTTGTCCTGTTAGAAAAGCTGGATAGTACATCTCATTCAGAAAACGTAATACTGGCAGGCTCAGTAGTTTTGTCTTTTTGAAAAGAAAGCTGGGTTGCACATCTGATTTCCAGTGGAATACTATGAGTTGGCTTTTCAGACCAGAGAATGTTTCATACTATTTTTAGAGCAATTGCAGAATATTTGATTATGGTAGAATAGATTCAAGTCTGAATTCTCTCATTTCTTAAAAAAAAAAAAAAAACATTCATATATAATGATTTTTGCTGCAAAGTTTTGCTGTGGATTACATTCTTTACAATGCAAATGGTGAGATCTTTGGTAGTACATTTTGTACCACAGATTCTCTGTTATTTCAAGCAGATTTGAAATGAAAGGCTCATTCACACAGGCATAATACATCTCTGTGTAACCTCCAAGCTATACAGAGCTGTGATATGGCAACCATAGCAATCTATAGGTTCCACAGTTCTTCCTGGCTTTCCGATAGTTTTGAGAAGGAGATAGCGTCAGAGGAGGAGGGTGGTGGTTGAGAGAGGCAACAGATGGGAAGAACTTCCCCAAAAACTGCTAGGGCCAGATCTGTTTCTACTATGGTCAGCTCAGGAAATTATGATTCTACTGATACCGTGGGCGCAGGCTGAAAACATACCAGACCTAAGCCAAGCTCGACTGCTGGTAGGTCTGTGCAGAGTTTGAGCAAGATTTTCAGGATTAAAATAAATTGTGGGCATTCAAAGACAAACATAAGCACCACGGCTCTATTGCAGCACATGATGTGGCATCACCAGTTACTGTGGGAAGATAGAAGGGACCACAAGAGTGTCCTCCTTCTCCTGGTCTTCTTTGTGGCAGCTAAGCCACATCCAAATGCAGTACAACGTCCATGACATTGTCATCATCATCGCTTACTTCTTCTCCAGCTCAGACTTCTTCTTCTACCACTACTACTCCGCTTCATTGTTGGCCATCAATAATGGAATGTGTGGCCAGGAAACAACTCTATATGCCCAGCAATCCACTGGTGCAAAATCTTAACTCCCAACTGGCCAAGTTGCTGATGGTGCCATCACTGCCGTGCCACTTACTGGATTCTGCTACCTTTGTTGAGCCGATGGCGTGCGCTCATCCTCGCTGGAAAATACTCAGCCGCCATTATTTCTCAAGAAAAATTCCCTGTCTTGCGTAACAGATAATGTGGGCACTCCTTGCAATTCTTGCTGAGCAGCAAGGTGCACACCACTATGGACACCTGGAGCAGCTGTTATGGTCAGGAACAATGAATGTCCTTCATGGCCCACTGGATCAATGTTTTTTGCGAAAGCGGTGAGGCAATATCGCAGCAACAAAGCCAGATCCTATTGACACCTCCAGCTAGGCAAGGTAGTTAGTGACAAAGACCGCAACATCGTGGCCATGCTGCATTTGGGGGAATATCAATTCACAAGCTCCCTGCGTGGCGCACATGATAAATTTAGTCATGCAACTCTTTCTAAAAAAGTACACTGGTTTGTAGAGGATTGTCCTTGCATTTTAGCCATTCTTATATGGCAAGGAACACCCTCCTGGATAGAACAGTCTGCCATTGCACTGATTGATCTGCGATGTTCCAATTCACTGGAATTCCACCTTGCATGATTTCGGCATGCACCGAACCACCACCAGAGGAATTATGTGTTGTTTCAAGGTCAGACAGTGGCAGCTCATCAGAGACGCCTGTCGCATACTGAAGTCCTTCGAAGAGGCCCTCAGATTTGTCAGTAGGAACGACTGCAGCATAAACAATGTCCCCCCTTATATTTGTCTTAGAACAGGTGCTCATGTTGAGCATAAACAATGTCCCCCTTATATTTGTCTTAGAACAGGTGCTCATGTTGATGCAAGAAGAGCAGCGTATGCATCTTGCTGGCCACCTTGTAGCTAATGGGGACCCACACTGACAAACTCCCATGGAAGAGAAAGTGGGAGAACAGCAGCCACTGGAAGAAAAGAAGGAGTTCCTAGTGCAGGATGATAATGCTAATGATAATGATGACGACACTGGCCAATTGGCCATGATGACCAAACAGCTCATTGGGGAAGGGAGGGCATAAAGAACTGGGTTCTCGGGCACTTTGGCAAGAATGGCAAGCTGTATGCTTGCTTGCTTATGTACTGAACAGCGTATCATTCACATGAAATGCAGTGGCCGGGTTTGGGGTGGCCCCAACTATACACTGGATCCCCCAGACACCGTTGAGATGTTACCAGGTGTTTCTGCTCTCTGGAAGGGATGGTAAGATGTGGTGCACCCCAATGGGAAATAAATCTAGAGAGCCAGGGTCTGCAGTAAAACTGGAGGAATTCAGAGAAAACAATTAGAGATGAGCAAATCGAAGCTGACGAAGTAGAATTCGATCCAAATTTCAGGAAAAATTTGATTTGCATGGAATCTAAATTTCCTCACGATTCGTGGTAACAAATCGCATTTTTTTCTAAATTGGCTGCTGCAGATGTGAGGACATGGAGCAAAGAACTCTGGGAATGATGGATCACCCACAATGCCATGCATGCAGCCAATCAGCAGCCAGCCAGCCCTGTAATGTCACAGCCCTATAAATAGCCTCATCCATCTTGGATTCTGCCATTTTCCAGTGTACTTAGTGCAGGGAGAGATGTCAGCAGACGCTAGGGACAGTGTTAGAAAAAACTTCTTTGTGCTAAAAAAAACTATTTACAAGTGCAAGGAAAGATTATTCAAGGTGTAGGGAAAGGATAGGGAGGAATCATTCCACAGCATTTATGTTGAACAGGGTTCAGTAGGGGAGGTTACAGCCTGGGTAATAGTAACAATCCTATTACACCTTGCTGCACTGACTGGGGACACAAATTGCCATTATACAGCTCTGTAATTCCAGCAAACCATTCTCGTTATTGGGTGCAAGTGCTGTTTGATACAGCCATTAACAGGGTTTATTACAAGGAATCATTTCTATGTCTTATTTTCCCTTGTGCAGTGCAGTTATATGTTCTAAAGCATTTTTAGGCTTGTATTAGAGGGAAAAAAAGGCTTATTAGCCGTTGTGTGGTGAAGTGCGAAAATTGCAGCCCTTTGTGTCGTGTATTAGTGGCAAAAGAAAAATATATTTGCAGTTCAGTGGTGAAGTTATATGTTCTAAAGCCTTTTGTGGCATGTATAAGTGGAAAAAATATATATATATTTGCCGATCAGCAGTGCAGTTATATATTCTAAAGCCTTTTGTGACGTGTATAAGTGGAAAAAAGAAAAATATATTTGCCAATCAGCGGTGCAGTTATATATTCTAAAGCCTTTTGTGTCATGTATAAGTGGACAAAAATAAGGGCCTATTTGCCATTCAGCGGTGCAGTTATATGTTCTAAAGCCCACTTTGGCATGTATTAGGGGCAATATATATATATATATATATATATATATATGTACCTGTCATTGTGCCACTCTGTGGTCTTTTGATGCTGCCGCCACCTCCACACTCTGTCATTGTGCTGCTCTGTGGCCTCCTGATGCTTCCGCCACCTCCACACTGTTATTGGGCCACTCTGTGGTCTCCTCATTCACGTGTCTTCTCTGTTTTGGATCTACTCCTGTTTTTTTTTTTCGGCATTAGCAATACTGATGGATTACTGACCAAATGCTGACCAAGTGAAGGCGGATGTTTAACAGACAGGATCCGTTTTTTGGGGGTTATTGTTTTGATGGATCAGAGGAGGGGCAAATGAATCATTGACATCAACAAAAACTTACTGCTGACACCCCCTGCACTCTGCTGGGGGCTTTACTTGTATAAGAGTTTAATAGAACAGGTTCTGTAGACATCTATGTGGAATCAGCTGACGAAGGAGTGCGCTTCTTTTTGGTGCTAACATTGACCTGTAAGGCTGAGTTCATAGTTTAGTTATTTGGTCAGTTTTGGCCCCACAACTGCGCAAATAAGTGAAATGTGCAGTGATTCTAAGAGTGAAGCCTATCATCTGCATGTCATACTGACTCACAATATTATTTCACTCACTACCACAGCAGACTCCCTATGCATGTTACTGAAAGGCACAGTGTTCTACTCCACTATAAAGGCTCCCTGAAGCCAGGAAATAGCAGTTTCTTAACATGTTTCGCTGCAAATAAATTCTTATGGAACCAAATTTTTTCCAAAAAATTCTGTGAAGCGGCTAATCGAATTTTTGAAAAATTTGCCCATCTCTAAAAACAATACAGGCGAGGCATAGGGCTGGATTCTCCAGTCTCCTTCCTGGCAGAAGATGGGTTTGAGGCTGAGAAAAGGTCTGAGCTAGCTGTCCCTCTCTCTCTCTTTCTCTCTCTCTCTCTCTCTCTCTCGGAAGGCTGGTACCATGGCCAAACGCTGGTGGCCCAGAGTCTGTGGCAGATTATCCCCATCTCAGCATCTTCTTCTGGTCACTCAAATAGTCTGGCAGAGTCTCTTCTTCTAAGCACTGGTCTTTAACTGCAGAATCTAGAGGCTCTGACTGCTCTCCTTATATACTGGTTCTGGCTGAACTAGAACCTTCTAGTGGAAGGGGTGGAGTGGAGAAACACAACCCAAACAAATACAATGTTACAGTTCTGTTCTCTCATAGACTTGCATTGGACCTTTAATAATACTTAATGACAATGACAGCAGTTTTTCCAGACAAAAATAAGTCTTCAGACGTAATAACATAGCATCTGTCTGGTTTTGGTGGTAAAACAAGTCTATTTTTCCCCTCCAAAACATTATCTTCCTTAAACCATATAGTATCTATGGAAAATTACCAGCTTCTCATTATTAGCTTTAAAGTCCCAAAAGACTCTCAGTATTCAGTAAAGGGGTTCCCCAATATTTTTTTGCTGATAACCTATCCTCTGGATAGGTCAAGGTCATCAGTATCTGATCAGTGGGAGTCCAACACCTGGGACCTCCGCCGAGCAGCCTTCTTTCTGCTTTTCCTAGGCCAGTGATGACATGTTCATCGTTCAAATGGCCTAGGCACAGCCTAGTGAATGGGGCTGGGTGCAATACCAAGCACAGCCACTATACAATGTACGGTGCTGTGCTTTATAAGCGGAGAGAAGGCAGCAGCGCTTACAGGAGCGCCGCTGCCTTCTTAAAGCAGCTGATCCAGGTGTCGGACCCCTACCAATCAGATACTGATGACCTATCCAGAGAATAAGTCATCAGTTAAAAAAAATCTTGGAAAATGCTTTTAACCCTTTCCACAGTGTTGTGCAAACACAGTAAAAATTAACAGGATATATCACAACATACATATAAAATGCAGTTACACAGTATTAAAAGGGTTCTGCAGTTATTTCAAACTGATGATCTGTCCTCTGGATAGATCATCAGCATCTGATCGGCAGGGATCGGACACCTGGGACCCCCGCCGATCAGCTGTTTGTGAAGGCAGCGGCACTGGCAGTAGCCCCGCAGCCTTCTAGCTGTTTCCCGCAGACCCAGTGACATCACGACTAGTATCACTGGCCTGGGCGGGGCTAAGCTCTGTCCACTCGAATGAAGCTTAGCCGCGTCCAGGCCAGTGATACTAGTCGTAACTTCACTGGGCCCGTGGTAAACAGCGAGAAGGCCGCGGCGCTACTGCCAGTGGCGCAGCCCTCTCAAACAGCTGATCGGCGGGGGTCCCGGGTTTCAAACCCCCGCCAATCAGATGCAGATGATCTATACAGAGGATAGATCATCAGTTTAAAATAACTGCAGAACCCCTTTAAGCAATATAAGTCAGTGCAAATTAACCCTTTAAAGTAAAATAAAGTGAGGAGTTCATAACGTTCCATAGGGGAAACAGCGGCAAATGTCCACAAATATCCAGACTTTACAGAAGGAATCCGACGATTATTGGATACCCATATTCTCGCTATCAAAGCAAAGTAGGGGAATGTTTTCCTGTTGCCAAAAGGGAGGCCAAATAACTTTATTAGCAGGAAACACTGTGTACACAGCTTGCAACAAGCAGATGCCTGCCACCTGCATGTCTGACCACGAGGCCCCTCTCTGTCCCCTACAGAGTCACCCACCTCCCACCATCTCCCCAACTACAAGCAGCAGAAGCTGCAGCAGCCAGTTCAGTATCATCAACGTTATGGAGACATTCTTCCATGTGCCAACCCAGGATGACGCAAATCAGCAAGCAGAGACATACCCCCTCAACACCCAGGTTCAATTCTACCTGGACGCTTGCCTTTCTCTGGCACATACAGTGTTTCCTGACCCCATGGGCATCTGGGCAGGCAAATCAGAACAGTAGCCGCAGCTGGTCCTGTATGCTCTTTCTGCCCAGTCTTGACCAGCTTTCAATGTCATCTCTCAGAGGGTTTCCAGTGTGGCAGGTGGTATCATGACCCAAATGGATAAAGTTATCCTCCACCAGTGTACAAAGTGTGATGTATGTAGTTCTTTGCATTTATACTGTTTTATACTGTTGAATTGAATTTAAATGATATATCCTGTTCATTTGCATTGTTATTGCATTGTATTTGCACTGAATTGTGGAAAAGGTTTATGCACAGCTAGTTCATATTAAGAGATTTGGGAGTTTTCCAGAATGTGCAGTTTTCCACAACTTTCATAAGGGGCGATGAAGAACTGAATTTTGGAGGGAAAAAAACAGACACAGTGAACTCCTGACCATCTGATTTAGGTCTATCCGACTGTTGCTTACGACTGAAAACTGCTTAGTCATTCCCATTGACTTGTTTTGAATGGCAATACAAGTCTATGGTAGCCTTGAACTGCAGCATTGCTTGTTAGGCTGTGTTTTTCCAGCTTCATCCCTCCTACTAGAAGATTCTGCATCAGTAAGAAACTGTATAAAGGTAGAGCAGTCAGAGCCCCTAGGTGTCTGCAATGGGGACCAGTGTTTAGTAAGAAAGTCTCTACCAGAATGCACGAGTGACCAAAGGAAGACGGTGAGACAAGGGTACTCTGCCCGACGCCTGAGCCTTTGGCCAGGGTAACAGCCTTCATAGACAGAGAGGGGGACAGCTAGCTCAGGCCTTTCATCAGCACAGAACCTTCTTCTGCCAGGGAGGAGACTGGAGATGCCAGCTCAGTGCACTGCTTGTATTGTTTTGCACTTGAGTTCCTCCAGTAAAGAAGCACACTGGTTTACTGCAGACCCTGACTCCCTGGACTTTTTTTCAATTGGGGTGCACCATGCCGTACCCTCCAATCCGGAGAGCAGCAACACGTGGTGACACCATGACAGTCTCCAGGGGACCCAAGGTAGTGTTAGGGACCACCTCAAACCCATCCATCTGTAAGTGCATACCTGAATGTAGTGTGCAGTATTAGTTTAGTATTCTCCAGGATGAAAATTGTGCCATGAAGGTCATTCCACTTTGTAGGGACAGATGTTTCTTCAGATATCAAAGCAATGTTTAAGTAGTCCAAAGTGTGCTAAGCAAAAACCACTTTCTGAACTATTGGCTACATACAAGAATATAGGTTTTGCTTCCAAGATGGCTACCTCTAGTCTGTGCATTCGGATGGATTATACCGAGCTCACTCTCGGCAAGTAGGACGCTTTGTGATTGCAAGTGCTGAATACATTAAGTTAATGACGTTGCACACATGCTCTTATGGCTCTAACAGTTCATTACTCTGCTGCACGCGTACAGATCTGCATATGGCTATGGGACGTTATAAAGAGTTGTGGCCTGTGATAGAAGATGTACTTCTCCTTGGAGACGCTTCCTACTCTGTAACTTAACTTAATGGAGGATTAACCAAGGCTAAATTAACAGTTTGTTTATAGCTGTGTGGTGAATCGCTAGAGGTTCATGTAATGTGAGAACATCACAGGCACATTATGGGGATTTGCAGTATAAATACAGATGTAGCAGAGCCAAGCTTGTTGTTCAACTCTTTGGGGCTGCATTTTTTGACCCTCATTTAGTGCACTTAATTTCTGGTGCAAATTGCTCCAAAATGTGGTGCAATTCGGCCAACTAGGCCAAATGTGGTGCAATTCGGCCAACTTTCACACTTGCGTTCTGAGGATCCGGCAGGCACTTCCGTCCCGCCGGATCCGGCAGAATGCAAGTCGCCTGAAACATTAGAAGACTGATCAGGATCCTGATCAGTCTTCGAAATGCTTTCAAGTTACTATGGCAGCCAGGACGCTATTAAAGTCCTGGCTGCCATAGTAGGAGCAGGGAGCGGGGGAGCGGTATACTTACAGTCCGTGCGGCTCCCGGGGCGCTACAGAATGACGTCAGAGCGCCCCATGCCCATGGATCACGTGATCCATGCGATCACGTGATCCATGCGTGTGGGGCGCCCTGACGTCACTCTGGAGCGCCCCGGGAGCTGCACGGATGGTAAGTATACTGCTCCCCCGCTCCCCACTACATTTTACCATGGCAACCAGGACTTTAGCGTCCTGGCTGCCATGGTGACAATTGAGAAAAAGTTTTAAGGCCGGATCCGGATTAATGCCTTTCAATGGGCATTAATTCCGGATCCGGCCTTGCGGCAAGTGTTCCGGATTTTCGGACGGAACAAAAAGTGCAGCATGCTGCGGTATTTGCTGCGTCCAAAAAACGTTCCGGTCCTGAACTGAAGACATCCTGATGCATCCGGAACAGATTCCTCTCCATTCAGAATGCATGGGGATGATCCTGATCACGATTTTTCCGGCATAGAGCGCCGACGACGGATCTCTATGCCGGAAAACAAAAACGCCAGTGTGAAAGGACCCTTAGAGAAGTTATCTGCTTGACGGGCAATGGGGGTTGGCGGGGGTAACTTGCTGGTAAAGGGGTTTGACCTTGTGGGAGATGTCTGACATTCAGCGCCAAAATTGTGCCAGAGGATCCATAGCAGGAACTGAAGAGGACCGTCCTGGAGTTTTGGTTCTTGCTACTTAAGCATAAGCTTAAAACCATAAAAAGCACTTACTGGTAACAGATTACCCTATAGAATTTGGGTCACTTGGGACAACCCTAAATCTGTCTGCCAAGCTCAAAATTGGGCCAAGATCTGGAGACATGGGTAAAATGTTGTTCTGTTATTCCATATTTGCATTTATTTCTGGCTGCAAAGCCCAAGCCTTGTCCATATTGTCTCTAAATTTCCACAGGGCCACAATCCCATTCACCTTGCCGATTGTGCAAATGGAGGAAAGTATGGCCTGGCCGAGGTTCTCAATGAGGAGAGGGAAGAAGCTTTTGTCAGACACCTCGTCTCTTCCACGAGAACAAAAGCACTTAGCATGTTAAGATTTAACTACACCGATTCTTCTTTTCATTCAAATTCTGCCGTTGGTAAGAGTCACCCACCATATATCTTAGATGGTCGTTCGGTCTTGCCAAAATGAGAAATTTGTCCAGTTTGGTGACTGCCAAGCTATGGCCCAAATATTTGCTGATAGGGTCCTTAGTACCCTAACCCCACTTTCATTTTCAGCTTGCAATCTAGGAAGGTGAATTGCACCATTGGAAAATGGCCAGTTACTTATACGGCCCAAGTCACCCCCAGTTCTAGTGTCTTTGGCTTAAAATTCCTGGATACTGGTCCTTATTGAAGAAACACAGTGGTATATGGAGGCAGTGCCTGGCTAAATGAGACACTTTAAAGCCAGCGTGGTCGGAGCCACAACCAGTGCTGCATTCCTTCCAACGGCCAAAATGGGACACCTGTGGTTTATTGTGTAAAAGTCCATTTTTCCTGTGTATTTATAAATTTTCTAAATATAGAAATTTCTAAAATCCAAATTGCATCAAATAATGAAACAATATGCAAGGTTGTGTCTAATATATAGAGAGGAACCAGACAAACACTGTCTGGATCAATATTGTGAATGTAAACAATGAAAATCTATGCCTCAGAGGGACATTTGAGGAGAAAAGAGAGACAGAGGGACATGGGTCCAAAATAGGGACTGTCCCTCCAAAAAAAGGGACACTTGGGAGGTCTGGTCCTGTCTACTGGTTTGTCTGGTACATGCTAATTTGCATCGCTGAGGTCTACTATTTTCTCATATTTGGTACTTACGGACAGACCCATATCCCACCATGATCTAATTCCTTAAATTGTGATGAATATCGCTGGCGAATCTGATGAACAGAAATGCTACCTAGTCCTGTACGGACTGGGTAGACTTGTAGTCGACCTCCCTGCTCATATATACTAACCCCCCGGAATGATTTAATGAAAAGATCAGCTCTGAATCAACTGGCCAACAGGAGGGGTCATTTATCACCGTGGCAGGAGACTTCCAGACGCAAAAATGAAGAGGCTCTACCGTTCCTGCCTTAGGCGATTTATATAACACGCGTTATATTGGATGACAAGGGACTGACTGCAAGATGCTGTGTATACCGTGTATAAGCCTGCTGCAGTCTAAAAGTGTGCCATTATAACTGGCATTTCCTTGCAGGTAATGGGCGCTCAATGTATCTCTGTAAGGGATCTATAAAATATGCCCAAAAAATGCAGTTCAAAAATGTTCACCCCCCTTCACTGCAGCAAATTCTACAAATGAAAGTTTGATGCAATCGATTTATTTTTAAACGTTTTATATTGCAAGCGAAAATCAGAAGAAAAACGTTCAGGTCCTATGCGCAGATGTAGCAGGACTGAGTATTACATATTATTATTATTATTATTATTTGGAACCATGTGATTAAGAGCTCTGCTTGCTGTCAGTAGATGAAACATTCATTCGTACACCCAGAGGTTGAAAATCTTAACAGGCCTATACAGGGCAAGATTGTATTCAGTCTACATATTGAGCTAATAGGTCAGCAGCACCACTCTCTTTTGTGCCTTGCTTGCTGTCACTGAATTGCATAAGGGAGTAAATACATTTGCAATCCCTACTACATCACCTCAAACATTGGGCCCTGTGTAGAATTTTCTCTTGGAGCTACCGCTACCAATATGGTGTAATGTCATACAGTGTGCCTATACCATGAAGTGTCCTATGGGATGATGCCCAAATGCCCAAACAGTGCCACATGTTACCAATAATAAATACTTCCATACAGTAGTAAATAACTATGCTATACAGTGCCCTCCAACATTATGCACTGCAAAAATTCATATTATCTACTGCTTACTAATGAGCGGTGCATACAAAGAAAATACAGTGCTCAAAAAATACCAGTACACCATGGCGAAATAAGAGCTCATACATAAAGTGACCTAATATCTACTGTACAATGGAGAAAATTCATCGTGGCCTTTGCACCAGTTTCCTGGCAATACAAGGTTGCATATTCTTGCTCAAAAATGTTGCAACATTTTGGGTTTTTACGCCGCTTGTGTTCCCTTTTTCATAAAGGCAAGGAAAAGCTTAGGCTAATTTCACACTTGCGGCAGGACGGATCCGAAAGGCTGTTCACCCTGTCGCATCCGTCCTGACCCTATTTCGCCGTGCGCTGTCGTGCTGCGCTGGAACTCTGCCCCCGCCCCCATTATAGTCAATGGGGACAGAGTGGCAGTCCAGCGGCATGGCAAAATAGCGGCAGGACGAACAGCCTGTCGGATCCGTCCTGCCGCAAGTGTGAAAGCGGGCAGAGATGAGGCCTGAAAGATCTATCAGTTTGGAGTGAATGATAGTTCAAAATTGACACATCTTATGCCAACACATTTTATTTTATTAAGACAGACATGTAAAACGCCAATCTTAATAAATGTCCCCAATATCTAAATCGTAATGCTATAAAATTAAGCCTAATACCGGTCCTGTCCCCACTAATAATAATATCACTTCTAAATTATGTTCCCATGATAGAGAATATTTCTCAGTATTTTTGTTTCTATTGTACGTGGCAGGAGATGGCGGTAATAATAAATACGTATATATATGAGATGCAATCTCAGAGCAAATGGGATCAAAATTGACACAAATTTAAAAAAAAAACAGGCAGAAGGTCCATTATATTCTATATAAGGGTCTATCTAATAAAGCTTTAATCAGTGAGAAAGCATGATAACCTGTCCTCAGTTCAGATGGTGCGAAATATTTTTTAAAAATTGCCACAAATATAACAAAACAGCACCCAAAAAATTGTGCAGATGGCACTATCGTATGCCTCCTTATAAACTAGATAATACTATTATAGGGGTCCAGAATATATATATAAATAAATCTGTGATTTACGCCAGGCCTCTGGGCTGACAGCGCTACTCATGGTATGTGAATTACAGAGCCGAGCAGCCTAATGGCACAAGATGGCGGACACTGATGACCTTTGGAGTCTGTGACATCTCCTGCTGTTTGATAGACGAGGCAGCAGTGGCAGCTTACACATGTGGTCTCCATGGGGGCACTGCATTGTCCTGTTGTTTTAGACACGCTGTACCTGAAGCAAGCCGTCAATGTATAAAGTTAATAACCTATATCGTCTCCTCAACACATTAAACACAAACGAACTGTGCTATGATATCACGTGACCCGCGGACCTAATGAAAGACAACAAGATAGATGTGTGAACGCCTGCACAATGTAGTAAAAAATCCTAAACTGTTCAGATACAGAATATTTGATGTAGAAGAGCTGAGTTTGTCATTCGCCGCTGTTTGCGGCAATATCACAATGTGTAATCTTTGATATTACATTGCATTGCACCCAGTTATTCACTGCTGCACGGCCCGAGGAAGTGCCAGAGTGAGGACAGCCACTGTGAACCACTACTACTCCTATCTGTGCCACCACCCCTACAACTCCCATCCTCTTCCTCAGCAGTCGTATGAAAATCATGGCAAAAAAACATGAAAATAAACAAAAAATGTAAATACACTGTAAAGCTAGGCCAATGCACGTTTTAATGGGGTATACGCAGCACTTTCATACTAAGGGCTCATGCACACGACTGTGGTGTGTTTTGCGGATCCGCTAAACACAGATGCTGCCCATGTGCGTTCCGCAGTTTGCGGAACACAACAGGCAGCCCATAGTAGAAATGCCTATTCCTGTCCGCAAAACATCTATTTTTTGGGGAAAAAATGCGGCTCGGATGCAGAACCAAAAAACATTTGTGTGCATGAGCCCTAACACTAATACTAACTCCTGATCATAACCTAGCCCTAATTCTAACCCTAAGCTTAACTACACCCTCTAATACCTCATGTACCTCACACAGGGACCGTAATGTATAACTGTCCACATATATCTGTACCCACTGCATCTATTATACCTTGTACCTGACATATAGCATATACAGCAGTGTACTGAAGTCAGGTACGAGATATAATAAATGCAGCAAATACAGATATATAGTATATACAGGTACATCTCAAAAATTGGAATATCGAAGAGTTAATTTATTTCAGTAATTCAATTCAAAAACTGAAACAAATTTTTATATAGATTCATTAAATACAGTACAGATTGATCTATTTCAAGCATTTATTTCTTTTAATGTTGATGATTATGGCTTACAGCTAATGAAAACCCAAAAGCCATTATCTCAGGAAATTAGACTCATGGCGTCACACTCTAATCAGCTAATCAATACAAAACACCAGCAAAGGTTTCCCAAGCCTTTAAGCGGTCCCTCAGTCTGGTTCAGTAGGCTACACAATCATGGGGAAGACTGCTGACTTGACAGTTGTCCAGAAGACAGTCATTGACACCCTCCACAAGGAGAAGAAGCCACAAAAGGTCATCATTAAAAAGCTGGCTGTTCACAGAATGCTGTATCCAAGCATATTAATGTAAGTTGAGTGGAAGGAAAAAGTGTGGTAAAAAAAAGGTTTACAAGCAACAGAGATAACTGCAGCCTTGAAACGATTGTCAAGAAAAACTCATTCAAGAATTTGGGGGAGATTCACAAGAAGTGGACTGCAGCTGGAGTTCAAGAATCACCACACATAGAGAAGTATCCAAGACATTGGCTACAACTGTCGCATTCCTTCTGTCAAGTCACTCATGACCCATAGACAACGTCAGAAGCATCTTACCTGGGCTAAGGAGAAAAAGGACTGGACTGTTGATAGTGGTCCAATGTTCTGTTTTCAGATGAAAGTAAATTTTACTTTTTAATTGGAAATCAAAGTCCCAGAGTCTGGAGGAAGAGTGGAGAGGCTCAGAATCCAAGTTGCTTGAGCTCTAATGTGGTTTCCACAGTCAGTGATGGTTTGGAGAGCCATGTCATCTGCTTGTGTTGGTCCACTCTGTTATATGAAGTCCAACCAGCCGTCTACCAGGAAATTTGAGAGCACTTTATGCTTCCTTCTACTGGCAAGCTTTCTGGATATGCTGATTTCATTTTCCAGCAGGACGTTGCACCTGCCCACACTGCCAAAAGAACCAATACCTGGTTTAATAACCACTGTATCACTGTGCTTGATTGGTCAGCAAACTTGCCTATAGAGAATCTATGGGGTATTTTCAAGAGGAAGATGAGAGACCCAGACCCAACAATGCAGATAACCCCTCAGCACTGCCACAGGCTGATCGCCTCCATGCTACGCTGCACTGATGCAGTAATTCATGCAAAAGGAGCCCAGACCGAGTATTGAGTGCATCTACTCTACATACTTTTTAGTAGGCCAACAATTCTTTATTACAAATAATTTTCTGATATACTGACTTTTGGGTTTTCATTAGTTGTACTTTTACCCAGTTTCTACCAGACTAGACTGGAGTGGTTAAAATGGAGTTCTCCGTCTGGAGTCAGTAACCTAGGCTGAACCCTAAACCAACTAACCCTAACCCACACAACCGCATTCAGGCTAAAGGAAGTGCTTACGTGCTTTACCTATATAGCCTGGAGCCACGTGACCATCGGTGATATGTGAATGGTGACATCACGCCTCCTGTTACTGACTCCATTCTAGCTTCTACCAGAACTGCAGGAGAAGCTCTTTTCCTCCAACTCCAGCCTTAGTGCTCCTGTCCTGCAAGTCCCCAAGACACCTAAGACATATGAGGACAATACTGCTGCCAGGTGGATGGGTGGTCAGGAGAAAATGCTGCTGCCAGTTGGGAAGGGGTTGCCAGGTGGCAATAGTGCTGCCAGGGGAATCTTCAGCTGTCAGCGACCCCAAGGAAAAGAAAGAAGTGATTTATTACTGCTTCTGCCTTCTCTTTGGACTCAATGAGCGCAATGTGGTGTCTCCAGTTGACAGGCGATCACATATCACAGGTTGGGAGGGGCGCAATTCTTGGCTTACCCCAGGCACAGGCAACCCAGGCTATGCTTCTGCTGATAGGGAACCTAGATTGCGGGTTCCATTGGAGACAGCAAGTGATGATAACGTCTGTACGGTGCTGCGGAATATATCAGCGATTTATGGTGAGTGAAATAGATAAGTAATACCATCTTAATGGAACTAGAACAAATCACGGCATTGCCATGGTCTCTTAGATACATATAACGATATGAGAAGTGAAAGAAGACGAGCGGCACTCACCAAGTCCAACAAGCAGACTTACTTTATTGATCCATGGCTTTTGAACGGACCAGCGTCACTAAAGGCATCGGGAGGGGGGGAGGCACATATAAGGTTGCGGTAAAGGAACGGCGACGGCCGTATATATTGTATGGGTTTCCCCTGTAGCTGCGATACTTATACTGTTTCTTGCCACATTTTACGTGCTCTATATTCCCAAAGAAAAACTGTGAGAGCGCGACACCATCGGTGGCCACAGAGGCGCCTTCTCTCCGTGCTGATTTCACCAGCTGTACCTGCTCCTCCATTATCAGCACGGTATAAACCTGGCGCACATGTAATTCTCCCATTCCACTCTCACCCATTATCTTTTATTACGATTATATTCCATAATTATTGCAGATGAATCTTCCACCGTTTCCTTCATGTAATTTCCTTCTTGATGGAAGCGCGACCTCCAGAGATTCAGAAGTATTATTTATGGGAGCACAATATTATTTTGCGGTGTTCTTCAACTTAGTTGTAATTAAGGTTTATTAGATTGTAAGATGATTAACAATTAAAGAACAAGCTGTACTTAGGTTTTCCAGGTGTGATGCTCACCGAAATTGATTTCCAAATGTGTCTCCGAATAATTCCTTATTATCTTTTTAATTTCATTCACAGCTTTGCATTAAAAAAAAAAAAAGGAACAAGAAGATGAGAAAATTCACATTTTGCTAACTATTTTGAAATGTCTCAGGGCAGTAGAATTTTGCTGGTAATGCTTTTTTCTGATCATGCCCGAGATATAACACAGACCAAGAAAATGGTGGAAAAATGGGCATGGAAATGACATTAGCGCACGGGCAAGGTCAGAAGAGTGGCACGCAGTGGCGGATTAAGTAGACCATAGGTCCTGGAATGTTCCCAAAGCTTTACCAATCCCCTACCTCATTGCCATCATGCCATGCTGTGAATATATTCAGCACCACATTTCTGTGCTTTTCCTCTGTGGATTTTGTCACGGATCCGCAGCAGAAACCATGGCGAAGCCAAATCCGCATTGTTTTGACATGCATTTACTTCTGATATGCTATAGATTTCATACTATGACTTGCAAAGCGTGAAATTGGAGGTGCAAATCCAAAGCATAAATTTGCCTCGGCCTGGTAGGAGCCAAATTGGAGGATGAGGGTGGTAGTGGCTCTGGCCACGAAAATTTATCACAGTGGCTATCCTCTTTCCGTTGCTCCCTAGGGCAGGGGGCAGTAACAGAAGGACGTACCCTTTCTTCCCCTAGGTCACTGGCTGGTCCTGGGGGCTCCTGCCTGGTGGTAGTTGGGGTGCCGGTGATGTTAAGTGTCTATATGGGTGCAAGCCATGGCGTATGGAGTGCTACTTAGCAGAACAAACGTCTCTTTTAGAAAATAGAAGTTGTAGTGCATCCAATTCTAGCAGATGCAGTTAAAACTGTACATAATGTAAATATTCCCAGGTAACGATGTATGGATTTAAGCAAGGATGGGGGGTATGTCCCTCTTCCCTCTGCCTCAAGTCTCTTCCTACAGAATCGATGGCAGGCAATTATACTTGTGTAATGGTGGCTGTAATGTCCACTGTGAGATACAGGTTCTTGTAGGCACTTCTGGCAAAGTCATGACCAGGTGTGAAGGGAGTCTTAATGGTGTCCCTTCACTGCAGTAAAGTCTTAGCAGCTTTTGGTAGCAAGTTACCTTACTTATTCCTATGCTTGGCCATGCAGACTCCAGGTTCTCTAGTTCTCTCTTTTGTCTTTTTCCTTCTCCCTTTTTATAGATCAGGGATGCCCAACCTGCGGCCCTCCAGCTGTTGCAAAACTACAACTCCCAGCATGCCTAGACAGCTTACAGATATTAGGGCATACGGGAAGTTGTGGTTTTGCAACAGCTGGAGGGCCGCAGGTTGAGCATCCCTGTTAAAGATCAAGCAGAGATTGGTGATTTTTGTAGCTTTCTGGGCCTAAGAGGAGGGAGCACATGGACTTTGCCTCCTACCTCTCTGAACTCCAGTCTGACCTAAGGTTAAGGGTGGGGCCAGCCCACATCTACCCTACTACAAGGGGTCTACCCTACTACAAGGGGTGAGCCAGGATTATTAACCCTGCCTGTGCCATACGCAGTTATACTGGGATCAATACCAGACATAACATTACAAAACAAACCATTTGCAGATACCCACTATTGTGGGAATACTGCAAACTGACATTCTGTGGATTTAAGATCTGCACCATCAGTCAATTGCTGCATATTTTTTGCAGCATATGGATGAGATTTGTTTAAAGAGGAGCTGTCATCTCTCCAAACATGTCTGTTTTAGTAAAAACACGTACTTGCATCCCCCATTTAATAACCAAACTGGAGCACCTATTCATATCAATCTATGTTGAGAAATTCCTCTATTATTCCTTCTAGAACTTTAATAATGAGTTGCCAGTGCAGTATCCTAGAACAGGGTCATTGCAAAGGGTAAATTGTTGTAAGGTTGTGCTGTTAAGTGGAATGTTCTGATTTACTCTATTTGTGTACCTAATAGCACTGCATGGATAGGTTAGGGTTAAAACCTTTGACTCACCCCTTTGGTTGCCAGAAGATGGACCTGGGTCCGCCCCTGCTTAGTTCAAAGGAGTGTGTGTCTAGCTGTTCTAGAGTGAGGACCTACATGTGCATTATCCTCAAAGGTAGGACTGAGTTCAGAGAACCTTCATTTCTGAAATAGTCAACAGTCAAGGAAGTACCTTTATCAACAGTGCTTCAGAGAGAAGAAAATAGAAGGTCCAGAATCTGCAAGTCTGTGCCTTGGAGTTAGACAGCAAGGTATTGTGCAAGTCCATGGAAGAGAGAGAGAGACTTTGCTGGTGTAAGTAAAGGCTGCCAGTTCAAGAGGTTGTGTCACTTCAGCAAGTGGCATTTATCATGTAGACAAAGTTAATAGAAGGCACTTACTAATATACTGTTACTATCCATATTACTTCCTTTGCTGGTTTGATTCATTTTTCGATCACATTATACATTGCTTGTTTCCATGGTTACGACCACCCTGCAATCCATCAGCGGTGGCCGTGCTTGCACACAAGGAAAAGTTTATAAAAGGCTGGGAAGCAGTGCTAACAGAAAATTCCCTGCGTATGCAAGTGTAGCTATTAGACTATGAAAAAGACTGCTGGGCAAAATCTCCCCACAATTAGAAAAAGAAATAAATGAAGTACAGGTATTCTGTGCCCTCTCGGATTTTGCACATTTGGAAAGTAAACTACAAAGAAACATTGAGAGTTTACAAAGTGAAATAAAAGAAAGGAAACAGTGGAAATATAACAGAGACAAAAAGGATTTTGAGAGAAGCCAGATCTATATTAAAAATACTGGAGCCAGAGCCCCCAATAACAATTGTAACAGACGCACATATTACACAGATATTTCTGAATCAGAAGTATCCGAATCAGAGGGGAGTGTGCATCATCAGAAGCTCGGAACTAAACGTAAGGCGAAAAATAGATCTAGCCCACCCCAGAGAAAAAATACTCATAATCCAGTTGGTGGTACGAAATGCCAAACAAATCAGAGTCCAAGCAACGGGAGCCGAGCAGTACAGGGTGGGGAGGGAGTACAAGCATCCCAGCAATTAGCCTCCTCCTCTTTATTTTCCTCTTCATCTCAACAACAAAGTGCCCCATTAACGAGTACCACTATGACACAGATAACACTTTTTTTGTGCCAACTGAGGGACAGGGACAAGTTGGGATATCAGCAAATAACATAACTACTGACCAACAGGATACTGAGATGCAGATCATCAATCTATCCAAAATAACATTGAAACCAGAACATGAAAGGGGCTTATTTTGATTGTTTCACATGGGTGAAAGATGTTAATTTGTTTGCTATGAAACTAGCACTACACAAAGAATTTAAAAACAAAGAAAAAGACCCAAAAAAAATTTTTTTTAAAAAGAGGAAAGGGCAATACAAATATTAGAATAACTACAAAGGGAACATAGAGGTGAACCCATCATTTCCAGTGCGCCATTTGGTACACTAACTCCCCCTGCCTAAGTTCACTCCTCCTTTCACCAAGTATGCGAGTATACAAGCATTCGTAGACCTGGTGACGGTCGATCTTCAGAAAATAAAAACAATAAAAATGGTAATCGGGCATAATCTGAGTAAAAAAGAAAGAGAGGCAATGCAAGCACATATGGATAACAACGACTTGGAGATCAAGCCCTCTGATAAAGGGAGGAATTTAGTATTACTGGATGAAACAGATTATAAACAGGTGGTAATGGCACTATTAAAAGACAGCAATACGTATAAACAATCGGCCAAGAATCCAACTGTAAAATATACACAAGAATTAAAAGATATATTGATGTCGACGAAAGAACACAATTTAATCACTAGAGTCCTCTATAATCCCAGACCTACAACAGCGACTTTTACGCTAATCTGAAGGTGCAAAAAAACAGAGCCCAATCCCAGGAAGGCCCATAGTATCAGAAAATCAAAGTTTATGTGAAGGTATCAGTAGGTATGTTGATCAAGCTGTGTCCCCATTTGTGCCCTGTCTCTCATCTTATATTTATTTAATTTTTCATTTTCATGAAATACACAATAGAAGAACACAGAACTGGTGAGAAAAAAATACGTTACATTTCCATTCACTTCTGAAACAAGTTCCGCTACTTCCAGAACTGTTTGAATACAAAAACACATAATCGTAATATTTTTCCCAAAATACCCAAAAAAAACAAAAAAAACTCCCGCCCAAAAAAAAAAGGACTTCTCTCCACTCTCCATTCCCTCACACTCTTACACCTTATAAACTCAATCCCGTCCCCTCCAGGTTCACCAGCCATCTCTTCCAAGTTTCAGTGAAAAAGTTTTCAGAAGCTATAATTAATTTCTCACATAACAGGTCCGACTTCACAGAGTTCTCCCAAAACTTTAAAGAGGGGGGCTTTTTTTCATCCAAAATTTGACAATGCATCTTACCGCTAGAAACAGGAGTTTAGAGGCTGTTACTCGGTGTGAGGAAGACCTGAATTCAGACATGTCTCCGAGAACACAGATTTCAAAAACTTCTGGTATGATCAGCTTATGTAGCTCCAAAATCCTACTTATCACTTCTTTCTAAAACCTCGAGATATAACTACAGGTCCATAGAAGATGCACATCATCAGATCCCTCTTCCCCACACTTCAGGCAACTAAAGGATTTATTATAAAACTTCTCTAATTTTGAGTGTAATATAATCTATGTACTACAAAAAAATTTATTAATTGATGTGCCCGATTTTTCGATACCTGAAATGGACTAACCATAATTTCCAACCAGTTATACTGTCTACCGGGAGAAGTAAAACCCTCCCACTTTTTAATATGTTCATGCACATTAAGTTTGGAATACATACAATTTGATAAAATTTTATAAAATTTTGAAATCCTTTTTTTCCCTTCGGACATACCCATGATGTTAATTAATAAGGAAGGTAACTCCCGAAGGTCCTCCTCATCCTTCAGACACGTTTTCAAAGCATGTTGTAGTTGGTAATAAAAAAAAACAGTCGGGAGTCGGGAATATCATACACCCTTCTAAGCTCCTGGAAACAAATCATCCTACAGTTGTTCCAAATTTGACCCAATTTATAAATCCCTCTCTTACTCCAAACTGAAATGTCTAACTCGGCGAGATCTTTTATAATAGAATTGTTCCATATTAACGTATCCTTGTGTAAGTCTAAAACTCCACACATACCTTTCAAAGCAGACCAAGTTGTATACATCAATAACATAGTTGGAGATTTGTTTGTCCATTTCTGAAGATGAAATCCTGCATCCAAAAGCTGACATATACCCACCTCTTTCAAGCTCGGAGGATAAGTAAGCAGAATAGAACGGAATAGTTGGGAGTTCCCCCAATCTAAGTAGCTCTTCAGTTGGCCTGCCAAACTATATAACCTGAGATCAGGTATAGACAAACCTCCTTGCTTCTGAGGATATTTCAGCCTTTGGAATCGCATTCTCGGTTTGTGGCCTCTCCAAATCAGGTCAGACAGCAGACCCTCAAGTATCTTGAAAATCTTATCTGGGATTGCCAACGGCACATTCCATAAGATGTAATTCATTAAAGGTAGTAAACGCATCTTAGTCAAAGCTATCCGTCCTGACATGGAGAGGGGCAATTTTTTCCATACCCGAATTTTCGCTTTAATTTTTTTTATCATGGGGGTTACGTTTTGGTTAATGAATTCTCCTGGTTATGTAGACACCACTATCCTCAAGAATTTCACTCCCTCTTGGTGAATTTTTAACGGGGCAGGAACAAAGTTACCTAAGGGATCTATAGGGATAAACGCAGACTTATCCCAGTTTATTTTCATGCCGGCTACACGTCTATAGTTTTCAAAGACCTCCAAAATTCGCAATCCTTTCTTCATGGAAACCAAACTTAAACCCAACTATATCTTTGTCCTGTTTTATTAGAGATGCCAGGGGTTCTAAGGCAATTGCAAATAACAGAGGGGACAAGGGACACCCCCTCTGAATCCGAAATGGCTCAGAAATCAACCCATTGAGGCCGACTCTAGCTCTTATATCAGAGTATAACAACTTGATCCACTGAATAAAATATGGTCCAAACCCCATCTTTTCCAGGTTCTCAAAGAGAAAGGGCCATTCTACAGTATCGAAAGCCTTAGAGGCATCAATCGATAGAAGAAACCTCTGACCCACATTGTCCGACCTAAACTGCATATTTAGATAGCATCTCCTAATATTAATTGATGTAGATTTCCCTGAAATAAATCCGGTCTGATCTTCATGAATAATTGTAGTAATGATATTAAAGATACAAAGGACATTTTGGTCAGACTCCAGGGCATACAAGTCAGTGAGACCACAATGACAACGAGCCTCGACGTGGAGGCATTGTATACTAGAATTCAACATCATCTAGGACTAGAAGCAATTAACTATTACTTGAGCACAAGAGGGACACAATTTCAAGAACACAATTCTTTTGTTCTTACGTTACTTTAATTTCTGTTAGATCAAAATTATTTTATTTTCGACTGAAAATATTATTTACAAACCACTGGGACCACAATGGGCACGATTTGCGGATCAAGTTTTGCGAATTTGTTTTTAGAGTGGTGGGAAGAAAGATTTTTATTCATGGAAAAGCACATGGATTTTACTGCAAGTCCCATTTTGGAGACGATACATAGACAATATATTGATTTTGTGGGAGGGCACGGAGAAACATATTTTTTTCCAGTTTGTAGCAGTCCTGAATGATAATACAGTTGGTCTTATATTTACTGCAGAAATACATAAAAAATGTCTAAGCAAAGAAGGGGGTGGCAGCCCTCACCTGTTGAAAATAACGACCATCCAACAAACGAGCACGGACGATGCACCTGACAGCAACTGAGCATAAAGAAGGAAAAAGTCCAGCTCCAGCAGTGGATGGGATAGAATTCAATTCGATCTTTATTGAGCGAATAAAATCTCCAAGTCATATTGACATCATTCATGCCAGTATTGTCAACGCGTATCGGACCAGATAATATGTATAGTCCTTCCTCATGACAGTAGCGTTTCCACTGAAGTTTATAGAAAAACTACAGCAACAAATAGTCTCCTCCACTGGGAGAGTTACCACCCACTGGCCCTTAAGAAGGGCATTCCTGTAGGCCAATATTTATGAGCAAGAAGGAATTGCTCAAGTATTAAAGCATTTGAGCGAGAAAGTCAACTTCTCTACAAAAGATTCCTGGCAAGAGGATATCCAAAAAAGGTGCTGCACAAAGCATACAGAAAAGCGAAAGGTACTGATAGAATTAGCCTTTTACAGAAACATCAACAACAGAGTGATAATAAAAAAATAATACGGTGTATTGGCACATATGGTTGTCAAGGTCTTACCTTGTCCTCATGGTGGCTTAAATTTTGGACATGTGCAGACTGCAGTCTCTTATAACCTCTGAATGCATCATCACTTGCCTGCTGCCTAGGCGTCGCACAGTGATGATGGGGCAACACCTGACTATATCAGTCTGCTCAGGCTTCAGGTTCATTGCCCTTGCGTTTTTACTCCAAGGTGCATCTCTGGCAGTCTGAGCTCCTTGTGTGTTCCTGTGTATGTTCCGGCCTGGCTGACGTTTTCTCTGGCTCTCGACCCGCATCAACAGACGACCCGCTTTGGACCTGACCCCGGCTTAGAGGACTACCTGCTTTGGACCTGATTCCGGCTTGGACGACTACCGCTTTGGACCTGACCCTGGCTTTGATGACTACCTGCTTTGGATCTGCTTCCGGCTTGGACGACTACCTGCATTGGACTTGACCGACTTCTTCCTAATCTCGCTGTCCCTGATTTATGTTTATTTATATTCCCTTAAATAAACAACTTGATTTTACTGCGTTTGCATGTGGTCTGGTTTCCTGGCTCACGTGACAATGATGTGCAACCATGAGCAAGTAAGAAAGATTTGGTATGTTTCGATGATGGACAATGACCTTAAAGAAGTAATCCCCCGGAATATAGCCATTACATATAGAAGAGGTGTAAACTTAAAGGAAAGTCTAGTGCATAGTCAATTCCAATGGAATAGAAAGGAGGCAAAACAGCCCGGCTGTCCACTAAAGCATCATATCCTTGTGGAGACTGCAACTTCTGTAACAGAATGACGAATCCAGTGGACGATAGGTAATACCAAGTTAAGCAATATATTAAATGTAAATCTACCAGAGTTGTCTATGCCATTAAATGTGGCTGCCCCAAGCTATATATTGGTAAAACCATACAAGAACTAAGGAGATGGATTTCAAAACAGCTGAATAGTGTAAACACAGAAGCTGATACTGCTCTATCCAGTCATGTACACAGTGGTGGTCACGCCCCTTTTTACAGATAATATAATAGATATCACTTGCTGTCATACGTAACACCACAGATTACACAGTGATAACTCTCTGAGTACAGATAATGTAGTAGATGGGTGTGAGCCCCCAGAATTCAGAACACGCACAGTGTGACCTGAAGTCTGGGGCCAGGCTGCTACAGTGTGGGCCAAATTACATATCCCCCCCCCCCCCATCACTACAGAACATACAGGGTAATACAGCACCCAATACCTCTTACATCCAGTGATGTCTCCTTCGATGTAAATGTTCTCTTTCCTCATCTTCTCCTTTCGGACCTTTAGACCAGACCACCATTTTTCAGCCATTTCCCGTCTCTGCAGTTTGACAAAAAAAAATCTTAGTTTACTACTTTTCAATCATCCTCCCATCTTCTGGACAAATCATCCTACCACCCCCAATACTGTGCCACTGTGCTCCCCAGTATTATACTGCAGAAACAGATCAACTCCCTGATAATACTAGTACCACACAGATAATGCCCCTTTCAATAATTATTGGCACGCAGTTCCCTAAAATAACTGCGCCCAACAAATAGTGCCCCTGACACTAATAGTGTAAACGTAACATCCCCCAAAAATAATTGTGGTAAGCTGATACTGTGCCAAGGTGCCCCCACAGTAATAGTGCTCCCAAAAGTCCCATCAATAGTAATAATTCTCTGCTAGAGCACACATGGTAGTAATAGTGCTCCTACAGTGCCCCCGACATGTTCCCACTGTGCCCCAGAAGTAATAATGCTCCTATAATGCCCATACTAGTAATCATGTTCCCCATAGACCCCCAGTAGTAATAAAGCCCACCATAATGCCCCCAGTAGTAATAATTCTCCTTATAATGTGACAGTACAAAAAATGATTCCTTATAATGTGTGCCAGTGCAAAAATACCCCCTGTTAATGCCACCAGTTGAGCTAATGTCCCCATACTGCCCCCATAATGTGCCAGTATAAAATACCCCTATATAGTGCCCCCAGTAAATACCCCCATAGTGCTTATCTCCCCCTTCCTCCTAGTGCCCCCATTATGTACTAGTATAAAATGCTCCATATATAGTGCCCCAGTAGATGTCCTCAGTGTCCCCCATAATTTGCAAGTATAAAATACCCCTTCTTAGTTCCCCCCATAAATGACCCCATAGTACTCCTCTCCCACCTTCCCCATAGTACGCACCATAATGTGTCCCAGTATAGAATGCCCCTATACACAGCCCCCCATATAAAATACCCCTTCTTTGAGTCCTCAGTAGAAGCCTCCATAGTGTTCCTCTCCCCCCTTCCCCCAAAGTGCCCCCATATAAAATACCCCTTTTTTGTGGCCTCAGTAGATGCCCCCATAGTGCCACCCAATAATGTGCCAGTAAGAATGCCCCATAGTGCCATCCAATAATGTACCAGTAAGAAGAGACCCCATAGATGACCCCATAGTGCCAACCAATAATGTGCGAGTAAAATGTGCCCCCATAGTGCCCCCTAATAATGTGCCAGTAAGAAGTGCCCCCATAGATGCCCCCACAGTGTCCCCAATAACGTGCCAATAAGTGTCTCCATAGATGCTCCCCAATAAAGTGCCAGTAAGAAGTGCCCCCATAGATGCCCCCCAATAATGTGCCAGTAAGAAATGCCCACCATAGATGCCCCCCAATCATGTGCCAGTAATAAGTGCCCCCCATAGATGCCCCCCCAATCATGTGCAAGTAACAAGTGCCCCCCAATCATGTGCCAGTAACAAGTTCCCCCCATAGATGCCCCCCAGTCATGTGTCAGTAAAAAGTGCCCCTGTAAAGATCCCCCCAATCATGTGCCAGTAGCAAGTGCCCCCCCAATCATGTGCCAGTAACAAGTGCCCCATATCGCTCCTCTTCGTATTGTACCATATAAAAAAATAAACAGTTATACTTACCTCCATCAGGCTGGCAGCGATGCGATGCAGGCCTCTTCCATCATCGCGCTGCCTGCACCAGCCTCTACTTGCTGCCTATCAGAGGAACAAGGAAGGGAGACGCCCCTCCCTCCCCTGCCCTGCTGCAGCACATCCATCTGAATAGCTGTCCTGAGGACAGCGATACAGATGACTATGGAGAGAAGCGCTTATCTCCCTGTGCCCTGCTGTGGGCCCCCACTTATCACTAGGGCTGGCGCCCTCTGTAGTTTTCGCCTGGGGCAAAGGCCCCTCCGACCCTCACGCTATACCACTGCATATACAGAATGTACATAAAGGAGAAATGAGTAGTCTCAAATTCTGGGGAGTCAGTAGAATGAGTACGGGTCCCAGACAAGGGAATGTAGATATAAGATTACAACAAGAGGAAACCAAATGGATCTACCGTTTAAAATGTTTGGCTCCCTTAGGGCTGAATGAAGGATTTACCTTCGGTTCATTTCTTTAGTGCCGTGGCATGTGTGTCAGAGGAAATGATGGAAGGGGATAATAAAATAAATGAGAATTTACTCTAATTAATAGACCAGGATTTTTACGGAACAAATAAAACTGTAATATGAGCAGGGACAACTGGCCACAATACTAATATATTCTTACTCTCCCCCCTCCTTACCCCTATCTGACCCTCCCTTTCTTCAATGAACTATACCTGAAAGAAGTAGTACTGTGCAAATAGCATACAAATGATGGCCAACTACCAGGATAGATATGAACAGCAGTAAATATACAACTAATTACATGATTAGAGAGTAACCTTATATGATTGAACATAAAGAGGTGGAAACTGGCCATTCTAAGTAAATGAAATGTATGGTGCCCCCACTAGGGATATGGAGCACTAATATTGAATGTCTCTCAGTAAATATAAAAAGTAAAAAATAAAATTTTAAATATGAGTGTATGTCCACCCAACCAATAAATTGCCCTCTAATCATATCACAAAAATGAAGCTAGCCATAATTAATAAGGCTAATAAATAAACTATACATGATTATAAATTTGATAACATTGAGCTACGAGTGTGAATTAATAAACATCTGGCCATATATACAGATATACAGAATTAAAAATAAAAATAATATTTAAAAATAATTAAGGATAAAAATAGAAATATTAATATATTAATAAATAAAATCGTGAATAAATAAAATAGATATAAGCATGGAGTGGTAGTTGAATACAGTTCTAAGATGTGTGGAATGGATTTGATACATTATTATGCTGTAAAAGAGGACTAATAACTCCATAATTAGTCTAGAACATTTTCTAGAGCAGTAATCATGTTTAATTAAAGAGCTTTTTATAAATATGAAGTACATGATTAGAGGGATATCATTTATATATATATATATATATATATATATACACACACTATAAATATATATATATATATATATATATATATATATATAAATATATATACTATATATATATGCTATATATATACTATCAGTTCATGCTCCGATGCTCTCCTTTGCCCGGCGCTAATTAGTGCAGGGCAAAGGCATTTTACGGAGTTCCGGTGACGAACTGGGCTCTTCGTGGGGCTGCCAGGAAGCCTGGTGACGTCGCCAGCACTGATGGGCGGGCTTTAGCGCTGCCCTAGCCTGTAGTTGTTATGAACTTGTGACATCACAGCACTATGTCAGTACGTATGTATGGACAGCAGAACCTATCACCCTACCTAACACCCTGCACTGGAACCTATCAGCTACACTATATCACTATCTGACCTACACTGACTATCTCCCACTATCTGTATTATATATATATAAGCTAACTAACTAACCAACTAACTATCTAATGTAATGTGACACAGCAAAGCACAGAGCACAGCAATGACACTGCTGTCTCTCTCAGATTTGTAATAAAATGTAGAAAATGGCTGCTGGGGAGGTTCTTTTATAGTAAGGGGTAAGCAACTTTCCTATTGGTTGCTAGGGATGTTGCTAAGCTCAAACAAAGACATTGCGGCCTTCTCATTGGCCCACAAGCAAGAAGCAGGGAGGGATCATGAGTTCAAATGAAAAAAATCTAGAATATTCGCGAATACGAATATATAGCATTATATTCCAAATCTTCGCAAATTCTCGAAGTGGCGATATTCGCAATTAAAATTCTCGATTCGAATATTCGCGCCTAGCACTAAAGGTAAATACAGTATGTACAAGGTGAGTAAACCTTTTAGGTAGATTACAGTATATAATTTATAGGTAGAATATATCAATATATAAACTGTAAAATTGCGTCCCGATTTACTTTAATATTCATCATGTTTTTTCTCTTCACGATCAGGAAGAATAATTTGTTACGAGCAATTTAACTGCATTAAAAAATATATCTGAGTGCGCTTCTTTACTGAGGACGTATAGATGGAGGGTCAACAGCCGCTTCTTGCACAGACAAACCTGATAGATGTAATTGCAGATTTCACAAATGCTTTCTCTAAAAGTAAATCTTTACCCTATTATACTGTACATTTATTTTCCCATGACCTTTTCCTGTGCCGGCTCATCAGCAGTGCACATTAGCAGAAATGCTCTTTAATAGCCTCGCATATTATGCATGTGTTGAATAAAGCGGCATTGACTCTGCTGCCGGCTACACAATGCAGAATTTTAAAAAGTTTCCATGAACTTTGGAACAATATTTCTGCATTGATTATATGTATGGAGCAAAGTATTAGTGGAGGGGGTCAGATTAATAATGGAGAAGTGCAAAAGAGCGGATCCTCAAGATTCCTCATACAATTCAGAATGCCTATCTCACTGGCTGGCAAAATGAATTGTGTTTTAACCCGTTAATGACAAAAGGGTTTTAGTTGTAAACAGGGGCGGGACAAGGTATTTCCACGTCCTAAGAGAAGCAGGCCACATGCGTTCCCCTCGAATCAATTAGAAGTGACATTACTTCCTAATAAAAAGATTAACCACTTCCCGACCGCCCATTGACTATAAACGTCCTTGGGCGGTCTGTTTATCTCTAAATGTCCATTCAGAGATCGCAACTGCACGCTAATCATGCAGCTGCGGAGCGGGAGCCCCGAAGTCATTGACAGTGGGGCACGCCGGAGAGAAGACAGGGACTATTCCTGGGTTTCCAACGAGCGCTGTGCATACAGATCAGGAAGCGCTATGGAAGCTTGGTGGTTATGTGATCGCCGGAGTGCAGGAGCGGTAGGGTCTTCCATAGACCTCGATCAGCCCTACACTGAGGCTGTACAGAGCTATATTATGCTGTACAGCCTCTCTGGGGGGTGTATTTGCATTGTAACTGGGGCTACTATGTGAGCCCCAGCTACAGGAGAAATCAATAGTTAACCCTTTCTACCCCGGGCAAGTTTTCACCTTCCTGCCCAGGCCATTTTCTGCAAATCTGACGTGTGTTGCTTTATGTGGTAATAACTTTGGAACACTTTTACTTATTCATGCCATTCTGAGATTGTTTTTTCGTGACACATTTTACTTCACGATAGTCTTAAATTTGAGTCAATATATTTTTCCTTTATTTATAAAAAAAATCCCAAATTTACCAAAAATTGGGAAAAATTCACAATTTTCAAAATTTTAATTTTTCTACTTTTAAGACAGATAGTAATGCCTCAAAAAATAGTTATCAGTCATCATTCCTCATATGTCTGCTTTATGTTGGCATCATTTTGTAAATGTAATTTTATTTTTTTAGGACGTTAGAAGGCTTAGAAGTTTAGAAGCCATTTTTCAAATTTTCAACGGAATTTCCAAAACCATTTTTTCCAGCACCAATTCAGTTATAAAGTGATTTTAAGGGGCTTACATAATGGAAACCACACATAAATGACCACATTTTTTAAACGACACCCCTCAAATTATTCAAAACTGATGTTGCAAACCTTGTTAACCCTTTAGGTGTTTCACGAGAATTAAAGCAAAATGGAGGCGAAATTTAAAAGTTCATTTTTTATTCAGAATTTATATGTTAATCATTTTTTTCTTGCAACACAGCAAAGGTCAACAGCAAACTAACCTCAATAAACATTACTCTGATTCTGCAGTTTACAGAAACACCCCATATGTGGTGGTAAACTGCTCTATGCGCATGTGGCAGTGGTCAGAATGAAAGGAGCGTCATATGGATTTTGGAGACATATTTTGGTAGAATGGTTTTTGGGCATCATTTTGTATTTGAAGAGACCCTGACATACCCATACAGTGGAAACCCTCAAAACGCGACCCCATTTTTGGAAACTACACACTTCAAAGAATATATTAAGGGGGGTACTGACCCCCTAAGCGTTTTACGGAATTTGAAAACACTTGGCTGTAAAAAAGAAGACTATCATTTCTTCCAATAAAATGTTGCTTTAGCCCCAAATTTTTAATTTTTACAAGGGGTAACGGGAGAAAAAGCATTCCATAATTTGTTACCCATTTCTTCCTGAATACGGAAGCACCCCATATGTGATGGTAAACTGCTGTGGGGGCACATGGCAGGACTCAGAACGGAAGGAGCGCCATATGGCTTTTGCAGCACAGATTTTGATGGATTGGTTTATGGGCGCCATTAGTTTTTATTTTTTGAGTGATTGTCTTATATGGGGGCTCATTTTTTGCAGGATAAGGTGACCTTTTCATGGGTACCATTTTAGGGTACATAAGATTTTTTGATCGCTTGGTATTATACTTTTTTGTGAGGCAAGGTGAAAAAAAAGGCTGTTTTGGAATAGTTTAAAAAAATTTTTTTTTACAGTATTCACCTGAGGGGGCATATAATGTGATATTTTCCATTTTCTTGTTAAAAAAAATTAAATTTTTTTATTTTCACACCCAAGTATTCAAAATTCTATGAAACAACTGTTGAGTGAAGTGCTCGCTATACCCTTTAAAAATTCCTTGGGTGGTGTAGTTTACAAACTGTGGTCACTTTTGAGGGTTTTCACTGTGGAGTTACCTCAGGGCCTCTTCAAATGCAACATGGTGCCCAAAGACCATTCCAGCAAAATCTGCCCTCCAAAAACCATATGGCGCTCCTTGCTTTCTGTGCTCTGTCGTGTGCCCATACAGCGATAAATGACCACATATGGGGTGTGTCTGCAAACTGCAGGATCAAGGTAATAAATATTGAGGTTTGTTTTGTCAACCCTTGATGTGTTCCAGGAAAAAATTGATGAAAATGGAAAATCTGCAAAAAAAAAGAGATATTTTTAAATTACACCTCTATTTTGCTTTAACCGGCTCCGGACCGCTGTACGCATGGATGCGTCCAGGCGGCGGCAGGTTCATTCCTTCTGGACGCATCAGTGCGTCATCTCGCGAGACGCGAGATTTCCTGTGAACGCGCGCGCTCACAGGATCGCGTCGGGGAGAAGTTAAACTACAGCCTGCCAGCGCTGATCATGCGCTGGCAGGCTGTAGAAGTTAAAAAAAATCGCATATCAGACGCTGTTTTGTTAACAGCGTCTGATATGCTTGCTGCTCTTTCCTCTGGTGGTCCCTTTTGCTTGGGACCACCAAAGGAAACATATGTAAGTGCACCAATCACCACACAGACCCCCCCATCCAACCCCCTCGTCACTGATTAACCCACGATTAACCCCTGATTAACCCCTGATCACCCTATGTCACCCCCCAATCACCCCATGCCACCCCCCTGATCACCCCCTGTCACCCCGCCTGTCACTAATCACCCCCCTGTAAGGCTCATTCAGACGTCCGTATGTGTTTTGCGGATCCATGGATCCACGGATCCGCAAAACACGGACACCGGCAATGTGCTTTCCGTATTTTGAGGATCCGCACATTGCCAGAACTATATAGAAAAGGCCTTTTCTTGTCCGCATTTGCGGACAAGAATAGGACATGCTCTATCTTTTGCGGAGCTGCGGCCGGATGTTTGGGCAGGAAGTTTGCGGCCGCAGCTCCGCAAATGCTGATGCGGAGAGCACATAGTGTGCTCTCCGCATCACCGCCGGCCCCATTCACACTGAATGGGTCCGCAACTATTCCGCAGAATTGCGGAATAGATGCAGACTTTTTTGCGGATGTGTGAATGGGGCCTTACTTTTTTTTTTGCACATTTTTTTGCAGAGATTTTTTCATCCACATTGATTGATGTGAATAAAGAAATCTGTGCCGTTCATTTTTTATTTTTTTTTCAGCCCAGAGGCTGAACAGAAAAAAAAATCTCATTACCCATATGCTCAATATAAGGAGAATAGCAGAAACTCCTAATGTTGGCCATACATGTAATAAATGCGGAGACCCTCAAATGCAAGAGCAGTACAAACTCCCCACAAGTAACCCCATTTTGGAAAGAAGACACCCCAAGGCATTCCGTGAAGGGTATGGTGAGTTCATGTGAAATTTTATTTTTTGTCACAAGTTAGTGGAATATGAGACTGTAAGAAGAAAAAAAAAATATCAATTTCCGCTAACTTGTGCCCAAAAATTTTTTTTTCTGTGAACTCGCCATGCCCCTCATGAAATACCTTGGGGTGTCTTCTTTCCAAAATGGGGTCACATGTGGGGTATTTATACTTCCCTGGCATTTTAGGGGCCCCTAAAGCGTGAGAATCCAAATGCGTAAAAATGCCCTGTGACATTTTAGGGGTCTCTAAAGCGTGAGAAGAAGTCAGGAATCTAAATGCATAAAAATGCCCTGTGAAATCCTAAAGGTGCTCATTGGAATTTGGGCCCCTTTGCACATCTTGGCTGCAAAGAAGTGTCACTCATGTGGTATCGCCGTACTCAGGAGAAGTAGGGCTATGTGTTTTGGGGTATATTTTTACATATAATCATGCTGGGTGTGAGAAATATCTCTGTAAATGACAACTTTTTAAAAAATTTTATACAAAGTTGTCAGTTTACAGAGATATTTCTCACACACAGTATGGGTATATGTAAAAATACACCCCAAAACACATTGCCCTACTTCTTCTGAGTACGGCGATACCACATGTGTGCCACTTTTTTGCAGCCTAGATGCGTAAAGGGGCGTAAAGAGTACCTTTAGGCTTTACAGGGCTGCTCACAATTTAGCCCCGCCCAAAATGCCAGAACAGTAAACACACCCCACAAATGTCCCCATTTCGGATAGTAGACACCCCAAGGTATTCACTGAGGGGCATGGTGAGTCCATGGGAGATTTTTTTTTTTTTTGCCAGAAGTTAGCAGAAATGGAAATTTTATTATTATTTTTTTCCTCAGAAAGTGTCATTTTCTGCTAACTTCTGAAAAAAAATGAAATGATGCATGAACTCACCATGCCCCTCCGCGAATACTTTGGGGTGTCTTCTTTCTAAAATGGTGTCATTTGGGGGGTATTTATACTATCCTGACATTCTAGCACCTGAAGAAACATGACAGGTGCTCAGAAAGTCAGAGCTGCTTCAAAATGCCGAAATTCACTTTTTTGCACCATAGTTTGTAAATGCTATAACTTTTACCCAAACCAATAAATATACACTTATTGCATTTTTTTTTAATCAAAGACATGTAGAACAATAAATTTAGAGAAAAAATTATATAGAAATGTAGTTTAAAAAAAAAAATTTATAACAGAAAGTGAAAAATGTCATTTTTTTGCAAAAATGTCGGTCATTTTGGATTAATATCAAAAAAAGTAAAAATGTCAGCAACAATGAAATACCACCAAATGAAAGCTCTATTAGTAAGAAGAAAAGGAGGTAAAATTAATTTGGGTGGTAAGTTGTATGACGGAGCAATAAACGGTGAAAGTAGTGTAGTGCAGAATTGTAAAAAGTGGCCTGGTCATTAAGGGTGTTTAAGCTAGGGGGGCTGATGTGGTTAATTCCTGTGGAATACCTAAAGGGTTAACAACATTTTTAACGCCAGTTTTGAATAGTTTGAGGGGTGTCATTTCTAAAATGGGGTCATTTATGGGTTGGTTCTATTATGTAAGCCCCACAAAGGGACTTCAGAACTAAACTGGTCCTTAAAAAGTTGACTTTGGAAGTTTTCTTATTTCAAATATTTTTCAAATTTCAAAAATTGCTTCCTAAAAAAATAAAATTGCATTACTAAAATGATGCCAACATAATGTAGACATATGGGGAATGTTAATTAATAAATATTTTATGAGGCATCACTATCTTAAAAGCAGAGAGATAAAAATTTTGAAAACAGTGAATTTTTTCTCATTTTCATTAACTTTTAGATTTTTTTATAAATAAAGGTAAAACATATTAACTCAAATTTACCATTAACATGCAGTACAGTGTGTCACGAGAAAACAATCTCTGAATGGCTTGGATAAGTAAAAATGTTCCAACGTTATTACCACATAAAGTGACACGTCAGATTTTCAAAATTATGCCTTGTCAGGAAGGTGGTAAATGGCCTGGTCTGGAAGTGGTTAAAAAACATTTAAAAGAAGCATTCAGGGTCATACCTTTTTTGGCGCCACAATAGCCTCCATTAAATTTGGGGAATGCATTCCCTGAATTTAATAGAGGCCATTGTGGCACCAAAAGAGGTATAATACAGTGTGGACTCCGCATGCATGTGGAACCTGTATTCCCTGACTTTAATGGAGACCAGTATGACACCAGCGGAGGAAGTATTTAATGTAGATTTCTGTCCTAAAGCGATTGCCTTGACGGTGGTGGACAGGCACAAATAATTTTGCACAAAATGTATTTGCCAAAAATCTCACATTTATAACATAGCAATAGCATTGATACATTTTTTTACAGTGTGTATGGCACTATTGTATTTACTTTATGATTTGTGTTTTTAAAGTGCTGTCACATTGTGTTTGTTTTTGCTTTTGTGCTTTCAGCCCTGACGACGTGCACCTGCGCCCTGGGATGTGCTGACTAACCCTTATTTCTATCTTTGTATTATTATAGTAGTTATATTCTTGTACATAGGAGGAAGTATTATAGTAGTTATATTTTTGTACATAGGAGGCAGTATAATAGTAGTTATAGTCTCATACATAGCATCAGTGTTATAGTAGTTATAGTCTTGTATACAGGAGGCAGTATTATAGTAGTTATATTCTTGCACATAGGAGGCAGTATTATAGTAGTTATATTCTTGTATATAGGAGCAGTATTATAATAGTTATATTCTTGTACATAGGAGTCTGTATTATATTATTTACTAGCAGAAGGACCCGGCTTTGCAGGGGTATATTTCATCTATTTCATTTAATGTTTGTGTGTGTCGTTAAAAGATCGACTGTATCTACTATAACAGTGACATCTTCAATACCCCACCCCTTTAACAGTGACCTCCACAGCAGCCTGTCCTCTTAACAGTAACATCCACAGCTCCCTCCTTTTTAACAGTGACTTCCAAAGCAGCTGCCACTTTGTTAGTGACCTCCACAGTACCCCGTCTTGTTAACAGGTGGTCCTGAGGAGGAATTATTTTCTCTTCAGGGACACCTTCTACCAACAGAAGCAGGGTGTGGCCATGGGGTCCAATGTGGCCCCCACCTACGCTAATATCTTCATGGAGGAGGTGGAGGACAGACTGGTTTACCGATGCCAATTTATTGGGAGGGTCCTTTGTTGGTGGCGCTACATCGACGACATTTTCATGATCTGGACAGGTACAACTGATGAATTGGGTGATTTCCACACACACCTTAATGCAGGTGAACCAAGGTTTACAGTTTACTGTTACATCATCTGAACAGGAACTTCAGTATATGTACTGAACGGTATAATCAAAACAGATCTCCTTCAGAAGCCTACGGATAGGAACACCCTTCTCACACATGACAGTTACCACCCAAGCCGAATGTTAAACTCCTTGCCTTGGAGTCAATTACTAAGGGTTAGGAGGGTTGTGTCAAATGACCAGAAATTTACACAGAGGGTGGATGCCATGTGTGATAAATTTATTGAGCAGGGCTATCCTAAGAAACTTCTGGACAGAACTAAGGAGAAGGTGACAATGGTTGACAGAGAGTCTGTACTCCGCAAATCACCTGGAGCCAAGGTTACTAACAGAGTTATTTTTGTGCCCATCTACGGCTGGGACAGTAGAGATATTGCACATATCCTCCGAAAGGAATGGCATATACTACAGAGAGGTTTATCAGATATTGAAGAATTCAGTGTCCCCCTGTTGATGGCTTACAAAAGAAACACTAATTTACGTAATAGATTGGTGAAAACCGATGTTGGTGGCCCAGGTTTGGGCGAACAGAAACTTTTGGCTCCACGTAAAAATTGAACTTTCCCGTGTTTGTCTTGCTGTAATTGTAGCAATATTTTGAAAGGTGACCATTTTTTCCACCCCTATAGTGGTAAAAAATACAAGATTAATGGCTATTTTACATGTAGATCTCGTGATGTTGTGTACGTCATACAATGTCCTTGTAGTCTCATCTATGTTGGTGAGACTACAATGGAAATTCGTGAACGTATCTGTAGCGGACTGGACCCTGTACCAGAGTCTGCCCCAGTTTCCTGGAAGGGACTGCTTGCTCGCCTCCTGCCCTGCGACTATGGCCCCATGTATGCTTGTCCTGTTTGAGCGGTGATACCCCAGATAGCTCTGCTATGGAGCCCATTCGTATATTGAAAGACTATGGGAAAGACTTTAGCTCCATGGCAATTGAACTGGATATGTGTGGTCTGAGCGCCATTCAATAATGTGCGCTCAGACCTAAGCTATCTGGGGATATGTTGCATGTATATGGTTTATGTAGTAATTGTAACGTATATGTTTTATGTCCTTTTGCAACCATGTGCTCAATGGAGTCTGCCTCTATCCTTGGATATATTGAGCGCTCAGATCCAAGCCTTCTGGGAATATGTTAAATGTCTGTGTATTGTAAAGGGTGGGACATTGTGTATTGAATAGTGATGTCTGTCCTATTGTCCCCACGTGTGTATTGGCGATTTCCCTTTGTCCTGAGAGATAATTGAATGACTCCTCAATTGTCTCCAGGACAGAAGACATTGTGTATTCTCCGGCCTGTGATAATTACATTAACCTGTGTTGGGTAATTGTATCACAGGCAGAGGGGAGGGATATGCTGGGGGTGTCTGTATTGTCCCAATGTGTGTGATTGGCTGCTGTATCCCGTGTCGCAGTCTTCCTTCTGGTCCTCTAGGGGAGTGTCCACCAGGTGGGAGACCTGGATAAATACCGGGCAGGTAGCCCTTAATAAAAGTGAGTTAGAGTTTCCTGTTTAACCCTCAAAACGAAGTGTCGTCTCGTTATTGGGGGGGATCTGACTGTATGCTGATTGCCAGGAGTGTAAGCTGTTCATACTGCTTTTCCTGTTCGGCTGCTTCCAGGGTTCGTGTGTCTCTTGTTCGGAAGTTGGTGAATTCGTGTGGTTTGCAGTTCGGGAAGTTGGTGATTGCAGTAGCTGCTGGTCTATCCGGAAAAGGGAATATCGCCTAAACGGAGTTGTGTGCGTAACGGTCCGTTACAGTATCAACAAACATAACAGTACGATTGGCAAGGCCAGTTTGGACAAACCAGTAGCCAAACATTTTGTGGAGGCTGGACACTCTGTCAACCAGTCGCACTTCAGGGTGATAGATTCGGTGGGCATCTTACGCAGGGGAGGAGACAAAGATGCTGTCCTCAGAAAAAAGGAATTAAAGTGGATATATACCCTAAGGTCCCTGCAACCATATGGACTTAATTTGGAGTTAAATGTTGCTGGGATTAATTAGGATATGATCCGTTACATGTGAGCTATATTTTTATATAGTTTTTATATTGTATGTTTATCATTTTTTACACACCCTATATGCCAAGGCCTCTTGGACTACTCTTATGACATACTTGATGTAATTACAGGATCACTGTCCCCTTGGTCTGCTATTTTTTTTCTCGCTTTCTCCGAGATTTTTTTGCGTTTTTTTCGCGATTTTGTCATGATTTTTTCGCCATTTTTCACGGGAGAAATAGTTTTTTGAATTTTATGCGCAGTAATGAGGACGATGTGTGTTGCGGTCATGTGACCGGTCTTTATGGGTCAAGTGACTTACATGCCGATCATGACGCTGAATGAATGGGCGTCTTTTTACTGGGTGGAAGCGCTGCTGACCTTGTGCCATTTGCACTCCCCTGCGGAAGGCGGAATCTCATGTAAGTTCGCAACTTCTGATTGGCTCTCACATCTTCAGTAGCAGTGATGTGTTTTGACATGCACTTTTGCAAAGGGAGAATGCCAAGTGTGGACATGATATGATCACAGGTGAGCCACAAGGGCGTATACTTGGTATGTAAATGAGGTATTGGAATGCTACAAACTTGTCATTGGCTTAGAGTAGATTGGCCAAATTGCACTTTGTGATCTGATTGGCAATACAATTTTGGGGTGTGTTTGGTTTCAACTATATATATGTCTGTATAGTCACTTGAATTATATGCTTGAAAAAGGCTATACCTAGCCGAAACGTTGCATTTTCGCCCCCTTAATAGTGACCTCTACATGACCCCGCCCCTTAACACTGACATCCATAGCAAACCGTCCCCTTAAATGTGACCTCCACTGTTCCCTGTCCCCTTAGCAGAGACCTCCACAGCGCCCGCCCCTTTAACAGTGACCTTCACAGCATCCTGCCCCCAAACAGTGAACCCCACAGCGGCCTACCCATTTAACAATGACACCCACAGCGGCCGCCCCTTTATTAGTGACCTCTAGAGATGAGCGAACTTTAAAAAATAGTTTGGCGTTCGGCGTTCGGGTTGTGGTAATCGCCGCATCCCGTTATGGATTCCACTACCGCGGACTATCCCAGCATATGGAATCCATAAGGGGCGGCTTCCACGAACCCGAACTGTTGAAAAGCCGAAGGACCTGGGGTGACGTCACCGTCATATGATCAGTGCAGGGGGCGTGGCTCAGCACGGGATCAAAGGGGAATGTGGCCCCTTATGTGCCCCTTGTTGGCCCCTTTCATAGTAATGTCCCCTTATTATGTCCCCTTTATCCTATATAAAGTCCACTTCATATATTTATATATATATATATATATATATATATATAGGCCCCTTTAGATGTCCCCTGGGTGACCTGCAACCAGGTGCATCAGTGTAAATCTGCCCCAAGCATTCACACTGATGCAATCTGGTTAAGGGCACCAGAATGACCGGACAAGGGTCCGGTTATCCTGGTGACTACAAAGCACTCAGATTCAATGGAATCTGAGTCCTTTGTTTTAATTATCTCCAGCGCTGCTGGAGATAATTATGCATAATAGAGAGAAGGGAGAAACCTCCCCTCCTTCTATTATGCGCATTCCGGGCAGAGCGATTTTACTATAGCGCTGCCCGGAATGCAAAGTGCTACAGGCTGGGGATCAAAGGCTTCCCTGGCCTGTCAGCAATTGGCGCAGCCCTGCTGCGCACGTGCAGGGACGCGCGGGCTGGCATGGTGATGTCATCTCGCCGCGCCGGCCCACGTGTCCTTGCCAGTGGTGCGTACCCGCGCGCCACTGTGTGGGCGGTACGGCAGTGTGGGCCACCTTACATAAATGTCCAGCAGGCCCCACACTTGAGAGAGAAGAGCCAGCCGCACCAAGAAAAAGGACCCCTCCCCCTGGCAAAGAGGATCTTGATAAACCTTGGAAGGGTTAAGTATCACCCCCTTTCCCGCACCCTCCTAAACCCCTGAAGCCCTGCTCTATACCCCTAATACCACTACCCCACCAACGCTTTCTACTCTGCATACCCCTGTACCCCTGCATTAACCCCTTCCATCCCTGTCACTGCCCCTGTTAACCCCTTCAGCCCCACATTATCAGCTGCCTTGCCAGCTGAATTGAACCCCATCCAAATACCCCCCATAGCCCCATATTAACCCTTGTCTTACCCTGCCATCACTATATTTAACCCCATAGTGCCCAGCCTGCATTTTCCCTGCTGGCCTGCATCATCCAACCCTTTGGCTGCCACAGTAGACCCCTGATTGCAGACAGATATTTACCCTTGCCCTACTGCTGTACGTACTGCTGCTGTCCCTGCAACAGTATGTACCCCTTCACTGCTATTTACCCTTTTGATTCCCCCTAGGTATAGTCTAGAGTCGTGACTCTTTGCGCCGCATGCGGTTGCCAGCGGCGAGGTTTCTGGTTGCCACAGTTGCTGCTGGCAACACGGTTGATTTATGCATGCGTGTCTGGTTTCCCCTTTGTGTTGTTGGCGGTGTAATGGCCTTGGCTTGGTGCTGGGTGGCTCGCTGTCGGCACATGCGGTTCCCTTTGGCAACGGGTGTTTGGTTGGGGGCACTTCCCCCATTTGGTGTGCACGGGGTTAAGGTGCGTGTGCTAGGTGTGGTGGGTGTGACCTGAGGCCTCCTTATATGTTGGTGTGGTGGAGCCTGAGGTCAGTTTGCTTTTCTTGGTCAGTCTGTGTAGGAGCTTTGCTTCCTGGCTGAATGGTATGTCTGTGTGAGCCACCCTTATTTGTTATATTGATTGTTTCTTTTTCTCAGTTTGTGTGTCCCCTCCTGCGTGCTTCTGTTGGCCCTTCCCCACCTGGTGTATGTTGTGATGGTGTGGGCTTTGTTTGGAGATTTGCGTGTCGGTGTGTCCTCCAGAAGGGGGTTGCTTTCCCGGAGGGGTTTAAGCAAAATCCAGACTGTGTGCTGCCCTTCCTGGAGGCCCCATGCATCTGGTGTCTGCATGGGGGTCCAGGAGATTCTGGTGATGCTTCGTCATCTCCAGTGTGACAGGTAAGTGTGGGTTTTGTGGATGTTGTTTTGCTCTGTTACTTACCTGTCGTGCAGGCGTACACTGTCTGGTCCCCAGCTGCTATTGGGCCTTTGGAGACGCTTGCTCATCCGCGGTCTAGGATGAGCGGGTGGTCTTTGCCCTTTCACCATCCTTAGGGCGATGCAGGGATGCCAGGACTCTAGGTTCCTGTAGTATGGGCCCTCCTACCTTCTGGGTCGGCTCATACCGTTAGGAGACCAGGGCAGTTTAGGGACGCATTAGGAGGTGATCTCCTCCCTTATCCCTCCATTCCGGCGTAGCAGCTGCGGACATTGCACGGTGGGGGGTTTCCCTCACTCCCCACCGTGACATATAGTGTGTATGTGTGTGTGTAACTTGTATTAGTTAGTTTGTGGGTGGAATGTGGGATTGTGCGTAGTGTAGTAAGTACTGTATTTTTAGTGCTGTGTATGTACTGTATTGTATGCGTCATTATTTACTGTACCGTAGGTATTAATAAATATCGTGTGTTATTTGTACCTACCGTGTAGTGTGTTTTACTAGCGGTAGCTAGTTCAGTAAGGCGCACGCAGATAGCCAGTGACCAGTGTTAGGCGATAGTTAGTGTAATTTAAGGTATAAATAGGCGGAGTCATCAGTAGATGACTACGCCTATTTATGAATATTAATTACTGATGTTTGCATAAATATTAATAATTAATATTCCCCCTTCACAGTATTATAGTAGTTATATTCTTGTACATAGGAGCTGTATTATAGTAGTTATATTCTTGTACAAAAGAGGTAGTATTATAGTAGTTATATTCTTGTACATAGGAGCAAGTATTATAGTAGTTATATTCTTGTACATAGGAGCAGTATTATAGTAATTATATTATTGTACATAGGAGGCAGTATTATAGTAGTTATACTCCTGTACATAGGAGCAGTATCATAGTAGTTATATTCTTGTACATAGGAGGCAGTATTATAGTAGTTATATTCTTGTACATAGGGGGCAGTAATGAAGTAGTTATTTTCTTGTTGTACTTAGGAGCAGTATTATAGTAGTTATATTCTTGTACATATGAGTAGTATTATAGTAGTTATATTCTCATACATACGTGTAGGAGCAGTATTATAGTAGTAATATTCTTGTACAGAGCAGCAGTATTATAGTAGTTTTATTCTTGTACATAGGAGGTAGTATGATACACAGTACACTGTACACAGAGATAGCTGTCAATCACGGATAGGGCCGCCTCCTTGACTTCAAAGCCCAGAACGAGCAGGAATTTAAATGAATAAAATACAAGTTTTACTGAATCTTTTCCTATAAAACACAATATCATTCTGCTCAGTTCCTCCTGCTCTGTAACCTGCAACCTTCAGCTCAGACATCATGTTCAATGTGACAGGTTCCCTTTAAAGTGCTGTAAGTGCTTCCACTATATAATCATACTAGCAGAAGGACCCGGCTTCGCACAGGTATATTTCATCTATTTCACTTAATGTTTATTTGGGTCATTAAAAGATATCAACAGTTTCCCCCGTAACAGTGAACTCCACAGCGTTCTGCCCCTTTAAGACTAGGGCTACATGATGACATGTGTCGCACGGCATTTTGTCGTACTAATGTCGTGCAACAATTTTTATAATGACAGGGTATGGTGTCGCACTGCGACATACTGCGACACGACAGTCAGAAAAAATCCATCCAAGATGGATACATGTAGCAGTGTAGTTCTGCCCTATGTGTCATGCAGCCCTAAAGCTGACCTACAGCAGTGAAGAAAAATTGCTGGGTTGTTATGGAAACTTGGAGTAAAGCTGTGTGTATGTGGAGACTTAGGGCCTGCGAGCTTCTATTGGCTGATAAGGGACATGTGACCGTGTGTATGGCAGGCAGGCTTGTATTGGCTAATGCAGGTCATTTTTGGGGAATATCTTAGGAATGGTACATGCTAGAGAGCTGTGATCCCCACAAGATTTCTTTCCAGGTCGCAAGGGAAGTGTATACCAAGTTCCGTTGAAACCGATGGTTGCCTTTTTGAGTGATCGCGGAACATACACACATATATACATACATACATACATATATACATACATACATATATACGTCCTTCTTTATATTTATAGATTGTGATATAAGGAGCCTGAGGCTTTGCAACTTTTATATTCTCCGCATATGGCGCCTATATTAGATAAATATCGAATTACCCCCATTATCCCCCAAAATAATATTATTGGGATTTTCATGAACACACCAATCTCATTAGAACAAGGCGATAAATTTAAGTCAACCCTCGTCCCTGCTGCGCTCCTTCGTGGTTACATCGCTTTCCCACTCTTTCCTTTTGAGCTAAGGGTGTTTTGATTTAAATATTCAGACCAGCCCGTGGAGCATAAAATGATATTGGCAACCTGCTGACAAAATCCGACACAGCGAAATCGCCAGTCACGGTACGCTCCGTGCTTCTCGCCGGCTGTAAGTCAAAAACAAATAACACAGATGATCATTTGGAAATATCCCAATAATGTTAAGTGAGAACTGGAAGCAAAGAGGCTTGTCTACAGCGAAAATGACCCTCTGCAAGGGGAAGGAAATAGAAGCGACACAGCATTACATGATTTAAATGCGTTCGTGGTTTGCCGTATCGCTTTGTTTTGCCTAGAAACACAGGCCATTTTGTGGCGTACCGACATAGTATTACCTGCCACGGGATTAGTGAACCTGCGGTGGGTTTTAAAGCTAAATCCCTATAGTGGTCAGCCAGCCTTCTGTTCAGTCTGGGATTTTATCACTTACTACATCCATTTTAGCACCATGTATTTTCTCTGGCGGAGAACACAACACTAATGGATTACAGTGCATTATCCTCTTGATTACTGCTTAAATATTTATCAGACTATTATACGTTTAGTGGCTTGGGAAACACAATCCAATGGTTGCACCAGGAGGAAGGGTTAATTACAGAACGGATAAATATCCTTCATTTAAGCAAAAAAAAAAAGTCAAATGATCAAATGTGGATCTGAGAGATTAGATGGATGCGTTACTTACATGAAAAGTTACATAAAGCGCTCATGATCCAACCCTGATCCCTCGGAGACTCAAATGCATTAAATTCTATCTAAACAACATTATTTGTGTAGTTTAAATATGCTTCAGGGAAATCCTGATTACACCGGCTGCGTAATGCCCGCCATCCTACCGATATAATGGATGCTACTGGTGTGACTTGTCTGCTGGTTCTATGAAAAATCAGGAAGGAAGATGCATTAGGGTTTGAAAAATGGGGAATGGTTGATGTATGGGCGACAGTCTGGTCACTTAGAGGGGTTGTTCAGGATTGTGCTTTCTTTCAAAAAATAGAGCCACGCTTGTCCACAGTTCATGTCTGGTATTGCTATTCAGCCCCACTCACTTTGATGGAAAAGAGCAAAAAAAGCAGGACTAGGGATGAGCAAAGCGGTGGAAGTTCGGGTTCGACCGAACTTCAGGTCAAAGTTTGGGTTCGGGAACCGAACTTAACCCTGAACCCTATTGAAGTAAATGGGAACCCAAACTTCACCTTATTATTTTCTGTCATGACACGTTTATATCGGAAAATAATAGCATTCTTAAGACAGAATGCAAATCAATATGGCCATTTATGGGTTAAAAAAAAAAAAACTCATCTCACCCACTTGATCATGCTGCAGCAGCTTCTTCTATCTTCACTGAAAAGGACTTGCCAAAGGACCTGCGATATGCGTGAGGACATCACCACGTGGGAGAGCACAGTGATGTAATCGCGCACATTGCAGGTCCTTTGGCAGGTCCTGTACAGTGAAGATAGAAGAAGTTGCTGCAGGGCGATCAAGTGGATGAGGTGAGTTGTTGTTGTTTTTTTAACACCTAAATGGCTATATTGTTTTGCATTCTGTCTTAAGGATCACACCGAACCCGAACCTGGACTTTGCAGTTTGGGTTCTCTCATCCCTATGCAAGATGGACCCCAGGGATTCAGGTGGCGCAGTTCCTGGAAGAAAGCAGCCATGTTTTTCCAGTCATGTGCAAACCATGAGAACAGATGGTTGCTCATGGATATTTTCCCTCTACCCATAGCTAGTTCTGTACCTTTGTCTCAGAAATCTTAGGGTACAGCCACACGGTCAGGTTTCTTGATGTAGTTTTGGAAGCGAAAACCGGGAGTGAATTCAAAAAAGAGGAGAAGTGGTATATGTCCTTTATACTTTCTCTCTTTTTATGATCCACTCCTGATTTCTTTTTCCAAAACTCCATTAGGAATCCTGACCATGGGGTCATACTATTAAAGGTGAAAATAGTGCATTAATAGCCCTGTAGGCAATGCATCAGCTGTAGTCTTCTCCATCCTGGACAGTTAGTGTATGATCCCTATTAATGAATGGTAAATTTATTGTATGGTCTGTAACATACTTACCTCCTATCCCTACCAGTAGCCAACACTCTGGTCTTCTCGGTGGCACTGGTGGTTACTAGCTTCAGGCTGAAGTTACTTGGGCCCGCCAGAGGAAATTATTCTAAGGGCCCACCCTCTTTGTATACCAGACTTTAAAGATGACCTTTCACTGGTCCACAGTTTATTAGGCAAGAGCGGCACCCAGAGATGACACTGCACTTACTTGTATCCCTGGGTGCCGTTCCGTTCACCCGCTGTAGCCCCCGGTACCGGCGCTCGTGCTTCTGATAATTTTGCCTGGGGCAGAGACATCTTCTTTTGCCCTGGGCGTCTCCTTCTCCCAAGGCTGGAGCGCTGGCCAATCGCAGCGCTCAGCTCATATCCTGCATCTGATACTCGCCAGTGGTTTGGCGAGTATCTGATTCTTTATCGTAAGGGCTATAGTTAATATTTGCTACCCAATGGCCAGTGGTATGATGTCAATCCAATCTACATCATGTCTTCTGAGTCTGTGGTAGGACATGTGTCCCATTGCTGGTCATCCATGGGGTATAATCCATGCCCTTTCCCTGGTTGAAAAGAAGAAAAGTCCAAGATCATCCTATAATACTTGGTCCTGCAATTGCAAAACAACCTCCACGAGTCTGAAACCAATTTCATTGAAAGGAAAGACTTGCGCAATGGGTCCCACGACTATACATATTGATAGAAGTATGTTTTTATGATTCATTGTGTACCTTTTACCTCTTTTAGATAATCCTATTATATTATCTGTTTTTGCCTGACACAGGCTGCTACAGCTCAGTTTGCTGTCCACAAACATCAATTTTGCAAATTTTACCCAGTTTTTTCCCTATTTAGTTAGGTAACATTTGTTTTTATATCCCAAGTTCACAAAGTTGCTTTGAACAACAGTAACATAGTAACAAAGTAACACAGTTTATAAAGCTGAAAAAAGACATCTGTCCATCCAGTTCGGCCTGTTATCCTGCAAGTTGATCCAGAGGAAGGCAAAAAAAAAAACTATGAGGTAGAAGCCAATTTTCCCCACTTAAGGAGAAAAAAATTCCTTCCCGACTCTAATCAGGCATCAGAATAACTCCCTGGATCAACGACCCCTCTCTAGTAGCTGTAGCCTGTAATATTATTACGCTCCAGAAATACATCAAGTCCCCTCTTGAATTCCTTTATTGTACTCACCATCACCACCTCCTCAGGCAGAGAGTTCCATAGTCTCACTGCTCTTACCATAAAGAATCCTCTTCTATGTTTGTGTCCTCCAGACGCAGAGGATGTCCCCTCGTCACAGTCACAGTCCTGGGGATAAATAGATGATGGGAGAGATCTCTGTACTGACCCCTGATATATTTATACATAGTTAGTAGATCTCCCCTCAGTCGTCCTTTTTCTAAAGTGAATAACCCTAATTTTGATAATCTTTCAGGGTACTGTAGTTGCTCCATTCCAGTTATTACTTTAGTTGCCCTCCTCTGAACCCTCTCCAGCTCTGCTATGTCTGCCTTGTTCACAGGAGCCCAGAACTGTACACAGTGCTTCATGTGTGGTCTGACCAGTGATGTGTAAAGTGGTAGGACTATGTTCTCATCACGGGCGTCTATGCCCCTTTTGATGCAACCCATTATCTTATTGGCCTTGGCAGCAGCTGCCTGAAACTGGTTTGTACAGCTTAGTTTGCCTTTCAATAAAATTCCTAGGTCTTTTTCCATGTCAGTGTTACCCAGTGTTTTACCATTTAGTATGTACGGGTGACTTGCATTATTCCTTCCTGTGTGCATAACCTTACATTTGTCAGTGTTAAACCTCATCTTCCACTTCTCTGCCCAAGTCTCCAATCTATCCAGATCCCTCTGCAGCAGTATATTGTCCTCTGTAGTATATATACTGCATACCGTCCTCTGTAGTATATATATAGTATACTGTACTCTTCCGTGTCATTTACTTTACACAGTTTAGTGTCATCTGCAAAAATTGATATTTTACTGTGCAAGCCTTCTACAAGATAAATATATTGAATAAATTATATATTCAATATATTATAAATATAATAAATATATTCATATATATTATTATATTTATAATATATATATTCATATATATTGTAAATATAATAAATATATTCAAAATATTAATAAATATATTGAAAAGGATAGGGCCCAATACTGACCCCTGAGGTACTCCACTAGTGACAGTGACCCAATCTGAGTGTGTACCATTAATAACCACCCTCTGTTTTCTATCACTGAGCCAGTTACTTACCCACATACAGACATGTTCTTCCAGTCCAAGCATTCTCATTTTATATACTAACCTTTTATGCGGTACAGTGTCAAATGCTTTGGAGAAGTCCAGATATACGACATCCATTGATTCGCCGCTGTCAAGTCTAGAACTTACCTCCTCATAGAAACTGATTAAATTAGTTTGACATGACCGATTTCTCATGAAGCCATGCTGATATGGCGTTATTTGCTTATTTTCATTGAGGTACTCCTAGATAGCATCTCTTAGAAAACCTTTAGGCTACATTCACACGACCGTGAATGTGTCCGCGTCCGTTCCGCAATTCTGCGGAACGGGTGCGGACCCATTCACTGTCTATGGGGCCGAACTTCCGGTCCGCGGCTCCGCAAAAGATAGAACATGTCCTATTCTTGTCCGCAGCCTGCGGACAAGAATAGGCATTTCTATAGGGGGTGCGGCTGGGTGTATTGCGGCTCCGCAATTTGCGGATCCGTAATACACTACGGTCGTGTGAATGTAGCCTTAAACTGTTTGCACACGACAGATGTTAAACTTACTGGCCTATAGATTCCAGGCTCTGTTTTTGGACCCTTTTTGAATATTGGCACCACATTTGCTATGCACCAATCCTGTGGAACACTCCCTGTCAGTATAGAGCCCTTAAATATAAATGGTCTGGCTATGACATTATAAGGGTCTGGCTATGACATTACTTGATTCTCATAGGATACAAGGGTGTATGCCACCTGGTCCTGGCGATTTGTCTATTTTAATCTTTTTAAGACGCCGCTGTACTTCTTCCTGGGTCAGACAGGGCACTTTTAATGGGGAATTTACTTTTACGGTCTGCATTTCATCTGACAGTTTATTTTTCTCTGTGAATACAGTGGAGAAAAAAAATATTCAATAGCTTTGCTTTCTCCTCATCGCTCTCTGCAACTCCCCTCTCATTACTATGTAAAGGGCCGACACCTTCAGATTTATACTTTTTACCATTTATATAATTGAAGAACATTTTAGGGTTAGTTTTGCTCTCTTTGGCAATTAATCTCTCGGTCTCTAGTTTGGCTGCTTTTATTTTATTAATATTCAATTTTTTCCTTATAGTTTTTCAGTGCTTCCTCGCTACTCTCCTGTTTTAGTGATTTAAATGCTTTTTTTTGTCATTTATTACTTTCTTTACAGTTCTATTTATCCACATTGGGTTCTTCTTGTTCCTTAACCTTTTATTCCCATAAGGTATGTAATTCTTACAATTAGAATTTAGGATGCTTTTAAAAATATCCCATTTTGTGGCAGTATTTTTATTTTTGAGGACTTTGTCCCAGTTAGTTAAGCCTTTGGCCTCTCTTAGTTGGCTAAATTTAGTTTTTTGCCATTAAGTTTGGTATTTTTGTTCCTCCCTGAAGAAAAATAAAGACAAGACAATTGGAAGGTTATTAGTACTTTATGGTAACTATTTCCCAGGTGTCCCCCAACCTGCACATCTGTTGTTCTGTCAGGCTATTGGCTAATACTAAGTCCAGTAAGGCCGTCCCTGTAGTCGGGTCCTGAACCAGTTGGGTAAGGTAATTGTCTTGGTTATTGCCAAGAACCTGTTTTCTTTATGAGATGTACAGGTTTCAGTTTCCCAGTCTATATCTGGGTAGTTGAAGTCCCTCATAATAACGACCTCATTATGATTTGCCGCCTCGCCTATATCGTTTAGTAGTAGATTTTCTGTGGACTCTGGTATATTAGTTGGTTTATAATAAACTCCTATCAGTATTTTATTATTGTTTTTGCCTCCATGTATTTCTACCCACAGTGACTCCTCATGTCTCTCACTCATATTTTCTCGGACTGTGGGCTTTAGACAGGAGTTTACATAAAGGCAGACACCTGCCCCTCTCCAGTTTTGGCGATCCATTCTAAACAGACTGTAACCCTGTACATTAACTGCCCAGTCATAGCTATCATCCAGCCATGTCTCAGTTATTCCCACTGTCATAGCTATCATCCAGCCATGTCTCAGTTATTCCCACTATGTCATAGCTATCATCCAGCCATGTCTCAGTTATTCCCACTGTCATAGTCCTCTTCACTCATCACTAATTCCAGTTCACCAGTCTTGCTAGTCAGGCTTCTGGCATTAGTGTACATACAATTAAGAGGTTTATGTATACTTTTTACCCTACACCTTTCCTTCTGAACTGTTCTAGTCCTTCCTTCCATTCCTCCCCCAGTCCCATTACCTCACCCCTGGTCTCTATCTGCACTATCTTCCCCTCCTATAACGTAATAACCCTCCACCCCAGTCCCTAGTTTAAACACTCCTCCAACCTTCTAGCCATGTTCTCCCCAACACAGCTGCCCCTTCCCCATTGAGGTGCAGCCCATCCCTACGATAGAGCCTGTAGCCGACAGAGAAGTCGGCTCAGTTCTCCAGGAACCCGAACCCCTCCTTCCTACACCAGTTCTTGAGCCACTTGTTAATCTCCCAAATCTCCCGCTGCCTTTCTTGTGTGGCTTGTGGTACAGGAAATATTTCGGAAAACACTACCTTTGAGGTCCTTGCCCTAAGCTTGTGACCTAAATCCCTAAAATCATTTTTAGGGCCGCCCCATCTACCTCAAACTTTGTCATTGGTTCCGATATGGACCATGACCGCTGGATCTTCTCCAGCCCCTCCCAGTAATCTGTCAACCCAATCTGCGAGGTGTCGAACTCGAGCGCCAGGAAGACAACACACTGTTTGACGATTGCCCTATCTGTACCCCTAATAATTGAGTCTTCCACTACCAGCACCTGTCCAGCAGTGCTCTCCCTGAATTGACATCCCCCTCATCTGCAAAACCGTGTAAACTTGTTGGGGTGTGTCAGATCAGGGCTAGCCTCCCTGGCCCTCTTCCCTCTACCTCGCTTTCTAACTGTTATCCAGCTACCTAACTCACTTTCCTGAGCCTCCTCGCTACCACCCTCCCCTACATCTATCCCATTGAGTGCTTGCTCAGTGAGCAGCAAACTCTTTTCCAAAATGTCAATGCTTCTCAGTGTTGAAACTCGCCTGGTTAGATACACGATGTGCAATTCCAATCGGGCAATTTGCTCACATTTTGAACAAAGATATGCCCCCTCAAACAGCTGTTCCAGGACTGCATACATTAGACAAGATGTGCACTGGACCGCGCTGTCAAAAATGGAAGTCATACTAAGTGGGGATTACGCAAGAAAAGAGAAAAAATAGAATACAGTGCAGTGATAAGAATCTAACTTTCTGTAGTCCCCTCCAAAAGTCCCTGAATCTCAAGTCCCAAAATCTAAAGTCACATACTTAATACTAATGCACACTTGAAATCAAACACGCGAACGCTCACAAACTCGTGTTGTTTGTCTGCTTGTATAAGTGCAGCTCTCAAACCAGACTGCTTTTTTTCCTCTGGATTCAAAGTACAACAGTACTTTATGGGAAATGTATCACCTAGCAGTATATACTTTTTTACTAATTAAGGGCTCATTCACACAACCGTAAGAATGGGTCCTCCTCATTCGTTCTGCAATTTTGCAGAACTGGTGCTTACCCATTAATTTCAATAGGGACGCAAAAGATGCGGACCCCGTGTGCTGCCCCATAGTTCTGTTCCACGGCCCCACAAAACAGATAGAACACGTCCTATTCTTGTCCGCAATTGTGTAACAGGATATACATTTTCTATCATAATGCCGGCCATGTGCGGTCCGCAAAATGCGGAACGCCCATAGGCCGGTATCCATGTTTTGCCGATCCGCAATTTGCGGACCACAAAACACTACGGCTGTCTGAATGAGCCCTAAAAAAAGCTACTAAAACATATTCCTATTTCCAAATGTTTTTATTTTCTGACTGCATATGTTTTTTGTTTTTTTTTCTCTACATGATTATGGGGATGATCATCTCGCCTGAGCTTCTGCTAACAGAATTTAGTGATATGGTCACATGGAATATAGGGGACCATAGACATGTTCTTCAACTTCTGTTTATACAAGAGAAATTATATTATCCAACAATGTCCCATAATACAGGTAAAGATATTGTTCTGTTTCAGTATCTTGTATGGTGTATTGGTATGCTCCTCTCTTCTCCTCCCCCCTCTGTTTCTTCTTCTAGTTGGTTCAGTCTAGCCACTTCCTGTTTACCCTGTCATGCATTGCTGTTTTGTGTGCTCTAATTCTGAGGAGATTCTGAGGAAAATCTGAGGTGAATCTGTGTATCTCATGTTCTTATCAAGGAGAATATTAGAGGCATAATTCTTTTACCATCTGGATTCCCTGCATATATTGTAATACAATCTCTGGATTAAAAGACTACTTGATTAACTCCTGGGTGTCTGATGCATAAACTGTAAGTGGAGAATGTCTGATTCAACAAGTCACCTCACAGATGCGTGATTTGTATAAGGCTGACATTTCGAAACGCCAGAGTAAAAGAATTGTCTTAGTACTCTCCTTCTCCCGCTAAGAAAATAATATTATCCTCCTCCAAGTAATAAGCCATCATCATTTATCTCCGTTATGCTACAGTAGTAAGGTAATATCTTATACTGCCCAGTACTGCATTCACTTGGATCGCAGAAGCTTCTAGCAATTCCAGTTTCATACAGACTAGGAACTGTATTCAGCCTGTTTTCTGGGGTAAATATTGTCTGCCTGCTGTGGGCTATTAAAAGACTGAACCACCACTAGAGGTCGCTGTTGTGTTACAGATGGAAATGCAGGACACAGCTAGAAGGATTTCTAAACCCTCATTAAAAATGAAAGAGGCCCTCTTAACTGACAAAATTGAAATATACAATAATTTATCTATTTTGTGGGAAAAGACTGAACAATGTATGGATGCAGCACATGGATCAGGCTATAATGAAGATCAATTAAAGGCCATGTGTACTAAATTGAATAAAACCTATGAAAGTTATAACAGACTGTCTGAAAAATATTCTTCTCTGTTATCAAGTCTCAACTCAGAGGAATTCATCCTAGAATTAAAGACCCACACTGCACTTAATGATGAAAGATATAGCAGATTTATGGCAGTCAAGTCAATGCTAGAGGACAAGATATCACAACAATATGAAACTGTGTCCCACCATTCTAACCTTTTAAGGCACTCCAAGTCTTCATCCTGTTCCTCGAAATCTATTGCTCAGTCCTCATCGTTAAGGTCTCGCTCACAGCACTCTTCGCTGAGTACCTCATTGGTGTTGGCACGCGCAAAAGCGGAAGCAGCGAAGGTACAAGCTCACTGCATTAAAAAGAAAGCAGCCATTAAGGCACAAGTCGCAGACTAAGCTAATCAAGCAGCTATACAGGCTCAGGCGCAAGCTATACAAGCCCAATCTCAAGCTAATCAAGCAGCTATACAGGCTCAGGCGCAAGCGACCAAAGCCAAGGCCGAAGCTGAGTTGGAGGTCCTTCAGAAGGAAAGGGAAGAAGCAGCAGCCATGGCTAAACTCAGAGTTCTTGAAGAAGCTGCTGAAGAAGAAGAAGCTTATCATCCTATTTCCAAGATATCTAATGACTCAGAAGGCCGTACCCTGCAATTCGTCCTAGACCAAAGCAAAGTCAATGCATTTGCACCAGAAGATTTGGGCTCTGCACGCCAGCCTGCTGAACTCATGCGGATAGAAAAAGAGGCAGCTGATAACCATACAGTTGACCCCAGTCCAGTGGACATTTCTCTTTCTTTCAAACCTCTGGCACCTTACACAGTATTTCAGGCGCCATTAGAGACCAAGCCACTTCAAGCTCATCAAATCACATTAAAACCTCCTGAGACTAGTTATATAGCAACCAAGACGCTGGCGCCAAGATTACCAGATGTGAAGCCTTCATTTACGCTCAACCCAGCTACCACTCCATTCCATCTTCCAACCCCCAAACATAGGGTATCAGATGGTGCCAACAACACCAGCAAGGGAGAAGTTCCCATCGCCATGATGCAGGAAAGAAATAACGCATCAGAAATCGCTAAGTACCTCACTTTCAGGGATCTCATCAGTACTAGCCTTACGAACTTTGATGATCGCCCAGAGAATTATAGAAGTTGGAAGGCCACCTTCAAGACAACAGTTCAAACCCTTGCTGTACCGCCTATGCAAGAACTTGATTTACTAATTAGATGGCTAGGTCCGTGGTCGTCAAACTGTGTTAAGAGACTCAAAACCGTTCATATCTACGAACCAATCAAAGGCCTTCGTCTCGCATGGGAAAGATTAGAGCAGACATACGGCGGCTCGGAAGTAGTTGAACGTGCCTTATTTAAACGACTATACGACTTTCCTGGATTATCCAATACAGACCACCAAGGGTTCTAGGAATTAAGCGATCTTCTTCTTGAGTTTGAAATCGTCAAGGGAGACCCGCAGCTACCAGGTCTCAGCTTCCTTGATACCTCCCATGGTGTGGAGAAATTACTCCTCAATATTCAAGACCAATGGGCAACAACAGGTTCAAAATACAAGGAGCAACATCGTGTTCCCTTTCCACCATTTTCATTCTTCTGTAAGTTCATCAAGGACTTAGCTAGAGCTAAAAACGATCCAAGCTTCAACACCGTGGGAATCAACATCTTTGGCTCTACTAAACAGAGACACGAGACTTTAAGTCCCAGACAGAGAAACCCTAAAGGTCTAATTTCAGTAAAAAAGACAGGGGTTGTGCCCACTACTAACAATGGAAATGAAAGCCTTAAGGAACCCGTTCATCATTGCCCTATCCATGATAAACCACATCCTTTAAGGAAATGTCGTGTCTTCATAGCAAAGCCCTTTGAGGAATGTAAGGAGTTCCTAAGGAGTCATAATATCTGCTTCAGATGCTGTGCATCCACTGAGCACTTCGCCAGAGACTGTAAGGTCCCAGTCAAGTGTTCTGAATGTAATAGTGATCTACACATGACCGCTGTTCACGCGGGATCAATCAGGTGGAATCTAGAACCAGTTAACTGGCACAAGCCCCATTCCGATCAAGGCCGACCGACCAAACACAACCGTCACGCCCAGATGCACAAAGGTATGTGGAGAAGGACTTGTGTGCGGTAAGTCTTGTTCTAAGACTGTGTCTTGTTCTAAGGATGTGTTTCCTACTGCACGACCAGAGAAGACCATAAGAATGTATGCTATTCCAGATGACAAAAGTAATCATTCCCTAGCTAGCCCTAAGTTCTTTCATCTGTTCAGGATAGAGGGAGAGACTACACCCTACACCCTAGGAACATGCTCTGGTCTTGTGACAACCTCAGGAAGAAGAGCTAATGGTTTCACCTTAAAGCCCATCAAAGAACATAAGAAACTCTCTTTCCAACCCTTATTGAGTGTGACAAATTGCCGGACACAAGGGATGAGATTCCCACATCTGAAGCCGCACAGCATCACCCTCATCACAGGAACATAGCCAGAGAGATTCCTCCCCTTGATAACCATGCCGAGATCTTACTCTTGCTAGGTGGAGACATTCTGAAGGCTCATAAGGTCCTTGAACTTCGAAATGGCCTTCCAACGCTCCATATGCCCAGAAACTTACAGTGGGTTGGATCATCGTGGGAGATGTATGTCTGGACAGAACCCACAGACCCTGCCAAGTACACTCCTTCAGAACTGAAGTATTAATCGGGGGGTGAACTTCTTACTTCAGACAGTGTCCTAATCACTACTATGTGCAAGATATGCCTTGCCCAAATATTCTAAAAACATCAGAAAGCAGCTTAAATCTGAAGGAGTCAGCTGCAGAAGAATGTTCCTGGACAGAGGGGCAGCTTGTAGAAAGGCCTTCAGGATTTTAATTGGAGCCCTCTTCAATCCCTTCCCAGCTTTGCAGTCCTCACACAGTTTATCATAATAAATCCTATATCTTCACTGACAACATGCCTTCTGATTCATGTAGTTCTGATGAGACAATGCAGAAACGTGAGTCTTCCAGTCAACTGTTTGACAATGAGTTTAATTCTGTAAAAGAAGTATCTTCTGAACATTCTATAAAGGAGGTTCCTTCAACAGAGGAAGAGTTCATTTCAGATACTTTGCAAGAACCTTCAGTTCCATCTGCAGTTGTTGATTGCACCCAAGAGGATTACAGTTCTTCCCAGTCTTCAACGGATGAGCACCTTCATATTGCTCAGCCTTTTCTGGAAACCACAGGGAAAAGTTCACCACCAATGTCCATGACAAATACTGCATGTCAACAACCCAAGTCCGTATGTACAAAGACAGATCCCATTTTAGAAGTGAAAAGCAGACATGAGCATTTGCATTCACGATTCATAGACAGAAAGCAATCTACATCTAAATCAGCCTCACAAAATAAGCGCTCTCGCTCTAAATCAGTGACACAGACAGAGAAGTCACATTCTAAATCTTTGGTAAGATCAAGGAGAACCAAGTCTCGCTCAGCTTCTAATGAAAGCAACAGACAACCTCCTGTAGTAAAAAAGAAGAAATCCACATCTGGGGTGCATAAAAGATCACTGAAGAATAAACCAGAAAAGATAGGAAATATTCCTGTGCTATCTGGCGTTTTTAAAGAGCACAACCTTTATAAGTTTCGGTGGAAGCAGGTACAACATCTCGCCAGTCAGTTCTGGAAAAGGTGGATAAGAAAGTACCTCTGCCTCTAGCAAGAATGCAGAAGGTGGCAAGAACCAAGGCCCAATATAAAGGAAGAAGATTTTGTTCTGTTAAGAGACAAACAAGTTGATCGTCTCGACTGGCCTACTGGACTTATTACTAAAGTCGTTTCCAATTCGGATGGAAAGAACATCCATGTTGAGATTCCTTCTACCAGAGATGCTCATCATCTTCTAGGACTGTTTCCAGTACCAGCCCTATGGTCTGAACTGAAGACATATCCTTTTTGGGTTTGAATAAATGTTCATTGCATGTTTCCTTTTCAGGTTTATGGACATTATTCATCTGTATATTCATCAAGTTTATGGACATTATTCATTATTATTTATACAATTCCATTGTATGCATATACATAGTGGTATCTACTGATACCAGACGGGGAGTGTTCTGTTTCAGTATCTTGTATGGTGTATTGGTATGCTCCTCTCTTCTCCTCCCCCCTCTGTTTCTGCTTCTAGTTGGTTCAGTCTAGCCACTTCCTGTTTACCCTGTCATGCATTGCTGTTTTGTGTGCTCTAATTCTAAGGAGATTCTGAGGTGAATCTGTGTATCTCATGTTCTTATCAAGGAGAATATTAGTGGCATAATTCTTTTACCATCTGGATTCCCTGCACATCTTGTAATACAATCTCCAGTTTAAAAGACTACTTGATTAACTCCTGGGTGTCTGATGCGTAAACTGTAAGTGGAGGATGTCTGATTCAACAAGTCACCTCACAGATGTGTTATTTGTATAAGGCTGACACTTCAAAACGCCACAGATATAGTAAACCAGCACTGGCAGGGCCACCCAAGGTCTCATCACTGCCATTGGGTCAGGTACATAATGAACTGATGTTTTCAGCAATAATTAACACTGAGAGCATCAGGTACATCAGTATACTGGGGAGTATACTATTGGGGGCACTAAAGAAGTAATTACTAGGGGAAGTCCAGGAGGCGTGCTGAAGGTAGAGCTGGCTCAGTGATGTGGCCCACATCTCACCCCCCCCCCCCCCCCCAGGCCCGCTGCTTCATCTTTTAATTAGAGACAATTGGATGAGGACAGAACATAGCAGTTATTAATGGCCACCACAAATGGACAGCTTCTGGGGCAGTATATTGTGCTGTACTGTGGTATTTGGTTCTGCTGGGAAGGTAATTTGTGCTGCATGATGGTATTAATCACCTTCTGTCAATCTGAACCTGCCTACAACATGGGGCCACTTTTAGGTAGGGCGGACTGGCCATAGACCCTACAGGAAATGTTCCCAGTACGCCGATGCCCATAGGGTCAACTGAGCCTCCTCACTACTGCTGGTCAGGTGCATACTACTTGGGATACTATAGGGGTCATTATTACAGGACATCCAGGCAGCATGCTGAAGGTACAGCTGGCTTGGTGCTGTGGACTCACATTGTAAGCCCCCTGCTCCATATCCATGTTAGAGACAAATTGGAGGAGAGAACGTGGCCAGTGGCCACCACAGAGGAAGAAGATTCTGGGAGATCTTTTGTACTACACTGTGGTACTTGGTTCTGTGGGAAGGTATTTTGTGCTGCACTATAATATTACTGACCCTGACAACTTGTATTGGCCCCATCTACATGTTGCCCCACCTTCTGTCAGTTTGGACCCACCTACAACATTGGGATCACTCTTATTTTTATTTTTTTCCAGGGCCACTTTAAGTTCCCAGTCCGCCCCTGCTTTTAGATTCTTTTTCCAAGACCACTTTCAGTTGTCAGTCCAGCTCCTGAGTGCTGGTTAGGTGCTGGTTTTATCCCGGGGCAAGATAAAAATTTGTGCCCCACCCTGTGGGCACGCCCCTTTTAACAGATGATGTAGTAGATAACTTGCAGTCCTATGTTACACTACAGATTACACAGTGATAACTCTATGAGTACAGATAATGTAGTAGATGGGTGGGAGGCCCCAGAATTCAGAACAATGCACAGTGTGACCTAAAGTCTGGGGCCGGGATGCAGCAGAGTGGGCAAAATTCTATATCCCCCTCAAACCCTACCGTGAAACAGATATGTGGATGGACATTACTATATACAGTAGAATACAGTAGCACATACCTCATACATCCAGTGACATCTCCTGTGATGTAGACTTTCCTCAGCGTCTTCATTGGGAGATAAGACCGCCATGACATCTTCTTTCAGTCCCTTTTCATCTCTGCAGAGTTTCATAGAAAAAAAAGTAGGTTTCTCACTTTTACTATGGTCGTCCTCTTCCTCCACTGTCATCTTGCTGCCCCCCAAAACTGAGCTAGAGCCATACAGATAGACCCCCCCTTCCCCATAATATTATTCCCCCTGTATATTATAATGGCCACCCTCTTTATTATTAGTACAATGCCCCCTCTTTATTATTAACCACTTCAGCCCCCCTAGCTTAAACACCCTTAATGACCAGGCCACTTTTTACAAATCCGCACTACACTACTTTCATCGTTTATTGCTCCGTCATGCAACTTACCACCCAAATGAATTTTACCTCCTTTTCTTCTCACTAATAGAGCTTTCATTTGGTGGTATTTCATTGTTGCTGACATTTTTACTTTTTTTGCTATTAATAAAAATTTAACAACATTTTTGCAAAAAAATGACATTTTTCACTTTCTGTTGTAAAATTTTTCAAAAAAACTACATTTCTATATAAATTTTCTCTAAATTTATTGTTCTACATGTCTTTGATAAAAAAATCCAATAAGTGTATATTTATTGGTTTGGGTAAAAGTTATAGCGTTTACAAACTATGGTGCAAAAAGTGAATTTCGGCATTTTGAAGCAGCTCTGACTTTCTGAGCACCTGTCATGTTTCTTCAGGTGCTAGAATGTCAGAATAGTATAAATATCCCCAAATTACACCATTTTAGAAAGAAGACACCCCAAAGTATTCGCGGAGGGGCTTGGTGAGTTCATGTATCATTTCATTTTTTTCACAAGTTAGCGGAAAATGACACTTTCTGAGAAAAAAAAAAAAAAAAGTTTCAATTTCTGATAACTTCTGGCAAAAAGAAAAAATCTCAGACGGACTCACTATGCCCCTCAGTGAATACCTTGGGGTGTCTACTTTCCGAAATGGGGTCATTTGTGGGGTGTGTTTACTGTTCTGGCATTTTGGCGAGGCTAAATTGTGAGCCGCCATGTAAAACCTAAAGGTACTCGTTGGAATTTAGGCCCTTTGCACCCAGGCTGCAAAAGTGTCACTCATGTGGTATCGCCGTACTCAGGAGAAGTAGGGCAATGTGTTTTGGGGTGTATTTTTACATATACCCATGTTGGGTGAGAGAAATATCTCTGTAAATTGTCAACTTTGTATAAAAAATTTAAAAGTTGTCGTTTACAAAGATATTTTTCACACAAAGTATGGGTATATATAAAATACACCCCAAAACACATTGCCCTACTTCTCCTGAGTACGGCGATACCACATGTGTGACACTTTTTGCAGCTTGAGTGCATAAAGGGCCCTAAAACCAATGAGTACCTTTAGGATTTCACAGGGCATTTTTACGCATTTGGATTCCAGACTTCTTCTCACGCTTTAGGGGCCCCTAAAATGCCAGGGCAGTATAAATACCCACATGTGACCCCATTTTGGAAAGAAGACACCCCAAGGTATTCTGTGAGGGGTATGGTGAGTTCATGTAAAATTTTATTTTTGTCACAAGTTAGTGGAATATGAGACTTTGTAAAAACAAAATTAAAAAAACAAAAAAAACAATTTCCGCTGACTTGTGCCAAAAATAAAAATTCTGTGGACTCACCATGCCCCTCACAGAATACCTAGGGTGTCTTCTTTCCAAAATGGGGTCACATGTGGGGTATTTATACTCACCTGGAATTTTAGGGGCCTCTAAAGCGTGAGAATCCAAATGCATAAAAATGCCCTGTGAAATCTAGGTACTCATTGGTTTTAGGGCTCTATGATCTTGGCTGCAAAAATGTCACCCATGGGTATCGCCGTACTCAGGAGAAGTGGGGCAATGTGGTTTGGGTGTATTTTACATATACCCATGCTGCGTGTGAGAAATATCGCTGTAAACGACAACTTTTAAATTTTTTATTCAAAGTTGTCAATTTACAGAGATATTTCTCTCACCCAGTATGGGTATATGTAAAAATACACCCCAAAACACATTGCCCTACTTCTCCTGAGTACGGCGATACCACATGAGTGACACTTTTTGCAGCCAAGATGCACAAAGGCCCTAAAACCAATGAGTACCTTTAGGAGGGCATTTTTACGCATTTTTCTTCTCACGCTTAGGGCCCTAAAATGCCAGGGCAGTATAAATACCCCACATGTGACCCCATTTTGGAAAGAAGACACCCCAAGGTATTCCGTGAGGGGCATGGCGAGTTCATAGAAGATTTTTTTGGCACAAGTTAGTGGAAATTGATTTTTATTGTTTTTCCTCACAAAGTCTCCTTTCCGCTAACTTTTGACAAAAAGTTTAATTTTCATGGACTCATTATGCCCCTCAGCGAATACCTTGAGGTGTCTTCTTTCCAAAATGGGGTCACATGTGGGGTATTTATACTGCCCTGGCATTTTAGGGGCCCTAAAGCGTGAGAAGAAAATGCGTAAAAATGCCCTCCTAAAAGGTACTCATTGGTTTAGGGCCCCTTTGCGCATCTTGGCTGCAAAAGTGTCACTCATGTGGTATCGCCGTACTCAGGAGAGGTAGGGCAATGTGTTGGGGTGTATTTTTACATATACCCATGCTGGGTGAGAGAAATATCTCTGTAAATTGACAACTTTGAATAAAAAATTTAAAAAGTTGTCGTTTACAGCGATATTTCTCACACAAAGTATGGGAATATATAAAATACACCCCAAAACACATTGCCCTACTTCTCCTGAGTACGGCGATACCACATGTGTGACATTTTTTGCAGCCAAGATGCGCAAAGGGGCCCTAAAACCAATGAGTACCTTTAGGATTTCACAGGACATTTTTACGCATTTGGATTTTCACGCTTTAGGACCCCTAAAATGCCAGGGCAGTATAAATACCCACAAGTGACCCCATTGTGGAAAGAAGACACCCCAAGGTATTCCGTGAGGGGCATGGCGAGTTTACAGAAAAAAAATTTGGCACAAGTTAGCGGAAATGGTATTATTTTTTTATTTTTATTTTTTTACAGTCTCACATTCTACTAACTTGTGACAAAAAATAAAATTTTGCATGAACTCACCATACCCCTCACGGAATACCTTGGGGTGTCTTCTTTCTAAAATGGGGTCACTTGTGAGGTTTTTGTACTGCCCTGGCATTTTAGGGGTCTCCGCAATCATTACACGTATGGCCAGAATTAGGAGTTTTTGCGATTCTCCTTATATTGACCATACGGGTAATGAGAATTTTTTTTTCCGTTCAGCCTCTGCGCTGAAAGAAAAAAATGAACGTCACAGATTTTTCCATTCACATTGATCAATGTGGATGAAAAAATCTCTAAAAAATGTGCAAAAAAAAAGAGGGAAAAGCTATAAAGCTGCGATCGCTAAGGGACCCTAAGGCCTCATTCAGCGTCCGCAATTCTGTTCCGCAAAATTTTGCGGAACAGAATTGTGGATACATTCAATTCTATGGGGACAGACTTTGTCCCGCTGGATCCGTAATTGCGGATCCGTAATTGGAGATCCGCAAAAGTATAGAACATGTCCTATTCTTGTCCGCAATTGCGGACAAGAAAAGGCATTTTCTATATAGTTCTGGCAATGTGCGGATCCGCAAAATGCGGAAAGCACATTGCTGGTGTCCGTAGTTTAGCGGATCCGCGGATTTATGGATCCGTGGATCCGCAAAACACATGCGGACATCTGAATGAGCCTTACAGGGGTGATCAGTGACAGGGGGTGACAGGGGTGATCAGGGGGTGACATGGGAGATCAGGGGGTGACATGGGAGATCAGGGGTTAATCAGTGACAGGGGGAGGTGGGTGGGGGCGGTGGGGGTTGTGTGGTGATTGGTGCACTTTGATATTTTTCTCTGGTGGTCCCAAGCAAAGGGACCACCAGAGAAGCGGGTAGCAAGCAGATCAGACGCTGTTCACAGAACAACGTCTGATCTGCGATTTTTTCTGCCATATACAGCCTGCCAGCGCACGATCGGCGCTGGCAGGCTGTAGCATAACTACATGCGAGCGTGCCGATGGCGCGCATTGCGCATGTGCGGGCGCGTCCTCGCGTCATCTCGCGAGATGACGCGCCGATGCGTCGTATCAGAGCTACAGGGCCGCCCGCAGGACGCATCCCTGCGTTAGGCGGTCCTGTAGCGGTTAATGTAATGGCCCCCTCTTTATCAGTAATGTAATGGCCCCCTCTATTAGTAATATAATGGCCCCCTCTATTAGTCATATAATGGCCCCCCTTTATTAGTCATATAATGGGCCCCTCTATTAGTAATATAATGGCCCCCTCTATTAGTAATGTAATAGCACCCTCTATTAGTCATATAATGGCCCCCTCTATTAGTCATATAATGGCCCCCTCTATTAGTAATATAATGGCCCCCTCTATTAGTAATGTAATGGCCCCCTCTATTAGTCATATAATGGCCCCCTCCATTAGTCATATAATGGCCCCCTCTATTAGTCATATAATGGCCCCCTCTATTAGTCATATAATGGCCCCCTCTATTAGTAACATAATGGCCCCTCTATTAGTAATGTAATGGCCCCTCTATTAGTCATATAATGGCCCCCTCCATTAGTCATATAATGTCCCCTCTATTAGTAATATAATGGCCCCCTCTATTAGTAATGTAGTGGCCCCCTCTATTAGTCATATAATGGCCCCCTCTATTAGTAATGTAATGGCCCCTCTATTAGTCATATAATGCCCCCCCTCTATTAGTCATATAATGGACCCTCTATTAGTCATATAATGGCCCCCTCTTTTAGTAATATAATGGCCCCCTCTTTTAATAATGTAATGGCCCCCTCTATTAGTCATATAATGGCCCCCTCTATTAGTAACGTAATGGCCCCCTCTATTAGTAATGTAATGGCCCCCTCTATTAGTCATATAATGGCCCCCTCTATTAGTCATATAATGGACCCTCTATTAGTTATATAATGGCCCCCCTCTATTAGTCATGTAATGGCCCCCTCTATTAATGTAATGGCCCCCTCTATTAGTAATATAATGGTCCCTCTCTGTTAGTAATGTAATGGGCCCCTCTATTAGTAATGTAATGGCCCTTCATTAATAACAGAAGGGCTATTACATAAGTAATAAAGAGGGGGCCATACATTACTAATAGAGGGGCCCTCTATTAGTAATGTAATGGCCCCTCATTAATAACAGAAGGGCTATTACATAAGTAATAAAGAGGGGGCCATACATTACTAATAGAGGGGCCCTCTATTAGTAATGTATGGCCCCCTCTATATTACTTATGTAATAGCCCCTCTTTGTTATTAATATAGTGGCCATTCTTGGTATGATGTCCTCAGCTAGGTGGTCCTCTCCTCTGCTGCCCCTTCCCCCATAGTGCCCCCAGTAGTGCAATTATGGTTGGCCTTTCATTATTCATATCATATATTAATTATTCATATACTGCGGCGCCTGCCCACCCCAACACACCTAACACTCAGGGTCAGGGAGCTGAGTGACACACACTAACCCTCAGTCACAGGCAGCACAGAAGTCTAGGGTAGGGCAGCTGCCTGTGGTTACTGGCTCTGAACATCGATCTGAAGTGCGGCAATGATCTTCTTCCTCTGCACTGTCTTTCCCGCCTGGAAGGTGGGCGGAGCCAGCCTATGATTGAAGTGCCGTACTGCCGTGCGCCGCACGGTGCGCGCCCTGTTCTCCCTGCTCTCGGCAGTGCGGCAGGGAGAAAAACAGCGATTTCAGATTTTTTTTTCCCATAGCGGCTAGCGCCCCCCTGCAGTCTGGTGCCCGGGGCAATGGCCCCCCCCACACTACGCCCCCTGGTCATCACATCATCCCGCTAGACCCGGCGCAGGAGGTCAACGGTGATATCATCACCAGATCGCAATGACATCACCGTGACCTCCTGCATCAGATCTCGCTGGATGACCTGATGACGCGGCACAGGAGAGGGTATGGGGCTGTGCTCGCAACTGTCTGCGTAGTGGGACACCCGAACTGAGGTTTATGAGGCAAAGCGGAGGGGACGGGAGCCATAGACTCCTGTGGCCCTAATTGAACTGGCTACAAGCACTGGCAAAACAACATAAATAGCATCCATGTTTGGTCTGTTTTTCACTGCCCACCGATAGGATATACTGTACTTCTGAGCTAAGCAGTGTTTCTCAAATTTGGATGACACACAAAGGGCAAAAAAACGGACAGATAGACTGTGACAAACTGCCATTTATCCCTGGGCATTGGAGAGGCATGCTTGCTAGCCTCTTACCCTGCGACTATGGCCCCAATGACAGTTAGCATTCACAATGGACATTGCCTGTGACCTAATCAACATCCACAATGGACATTACCTGTGACCTAATCAACATCCACAATGGACATTGCCTGTGACCTAATCAACATTCACAATGGACATTACCTGTGACCTAATCAACATCCACAATTGACATTGCCTGTGACCTAATCAACATTCACAATGGACATTGCCTGTGACCTAATCAACATTCACAATGGACGTCGCCTGTGACCTAATCAGCAAGCACAATAGACCATGGATGTGGGATTGTGATATATCTGGCTGTATGTTGATTGGTCGCTGTATTTTGTGTGGGAGTGTCTGTGTTTATTGTACGGATTGATTGGTTGTATTTCAAACCCCTGTGGGCCGTACTATGTTTGTGGATTGTAAATAAAAGAGGCTGTATGCCCCAGGACAAGAGTTCCTGCTTGACCCTCAAAACGAAGTGTCGTCTCGTTATTGGGGGGGGGGGGGGGATTTATTGTATGCTGTTCCAGTTTGACTGCTAGGAGCGTAAACCTCTTCGTATGGTTTTTCCTATTCGGCTGTTTACCGCATTCATATGCTTCTCCGATTTGGTGGTTGTGGTGTCGGCTAGAGCGCTTGGAATCCTCAAGAAGCGCTAGGAGCATCTTTCAACAGAGGTACCCAGTCGGGGTGCCCGTCGATCCGTTACATAGACCAAACACGAATCCTTCAGGGACAACTTCATGGATGAAACAAGGACATATTTTTTCACAGACGTCAAATGGGCACAGAAATGTGAACGAGGCCAAAAATATATTAACAAAGATTAACAGACCCAATAACAGCTTTACCTGCTGCAGAGTTTGGAATTTTTCCCTTTTTTTGTTATTCCAGAGAACACGCCTTAGAGGGAACAGTGGTCAGCAGAATTTCAAAAATGGCTTGCCTGGAATTGAAGCTCATCTTCATTCAAGTGAATACCAGGCGCAGCCCTTGGTAAGATCTTTGAGACCCTTTTTTCTAGCCCTGGACAACGCCTTGTAGAATCATTTGCAGAAAGAGAAAAAAAAAAAAGATGATTAGTGTTTTTTTCTACTTTCACACTAGCATTTTCAGTTTCCGCTATTAAGATCCGTCATAGGATTTCAATAGTGGATGAAAACGCTTCAGTTTTGTCCCCATTCATTGACAATGAATGGGGACAAAACTGAACTGAACGAAACAGAGTGCTCCAAAATGCATTCCATTCCGTTTGGTTGTGCTCCCATCACGGACAGAATAACTCTGTCTGCAATACGGTGCGGAGCAAGACGGATCCGTCCTGGCACGTAATGTAAGTCAAGGGGACAGATCAGTTTTTTTCTGACACAATAGAAAGCGGATCCGTCCCCCATTAACTTTTAATGGTGTTCATGTTGGATCCATCTTGGCTATTTTAAAGATAATACAACCGCATCCGTTCAGAACGGATACAGACGGTTGTATTAATCATGACGGAACCATTTTTGCTGATCCATGATGGATACAGCAACAACGCTGGCGTGAAAGTAGCCTAAGGCCCCTTTCACACTTGTGCTTTTGCTTTCCGTCCTAGAGTTCCGTCCTCGGGGCTCTAGGACAGAAAGATACTGATCAGGATTATGCCAATGCATTCTTAATGGTAAGAAATCCGTTCAGGATGCATCAGGATGTCTTCCATTCAGTATGTGAACGTTTTTTGGACGTTGACAAAACCGTAGCATGCTCCGGATTTGTCTCCGTCCAAAAATCCGGAAGACATGCCGTAACGCCGGATCCGGAATTGATGCCCATTGAAATGCATTAATCCAGATCCAGCATTAAGCTGAACGTCGTTTCGGCGCATCGCCGGACCCGATGTTTAGCTTTTGTGAATGGTTACCATGGCAGCCAGGACGCTAAAGTCCTGGCTGCCATGGTAAAGTGTAGTGGGGAGGCAGGGGAGAAGCATACTTACCGTCTGTGTGGCTCCCGAGTCCCGGGGCGCTCTACAATGATGTCAGAGCGCCCCATGAGCATGGATCACATGATCGCATGGATCACGTGATCCATGCGCGTGGGGCGCTCTGACGCCATTCTGGAGCGCCCCGGGAGCCGCACGGACTGTAAGTATCTGCTCCCCTGCCTCCCTACTACTACTATGGCAACCAGGACTTTAGTAGCGTTCTGGCTGCCAAAGTAACCTCAAAGCATTTCGAAGACTGATCAGTCTTCAAATGCTTTCAGTTGTCTTGCGCTGTGACGGATCCTCACAACGCAAGTGTGAAAGAGGCCTAACACATCCATTGTCAGGTAGGGGAGTTAAACCAACTCTATTATTATAGGTATAAAAGTTTCAATATTTACCCACTTTCATGGGTCCAGACATTCTGAAATAACTAGCAGGTTATGTAGGGCATAGTGCAGGGATGTAATATTGCTTACTAGTTTGTCTGGGCGCCGCTCTGTTTGCCCGCTGTACCCCCTGTTCACTTTTCCCGCCTGGTATGCTAAGGAATATCATCGGTACAGGGAGGAGGAGACTGTCCTGTTTCTCAATGGGCGTCTCCTTCTCCCTGGCTGTAGCGTGGTCCAATCACAAAGGAGAGCGTCACAGCCAGGGAGAAAAAAAAAACTCACCTTCTAGTAAGCAATACTAGTAATGCCCTACATAGCCTTGTAGTTATTTCATAATGTCTGAACCCATGAAAGGTCCTCTTTAAGTTTATTTTGAAACACAGTAATACAATGTAACACATGTTCACATAATGTTGTATGATGTCACATTTGCTTTGCAGCAGTAAACCTGTGTATGGTGAATTGTTACCCGTCGTCAGGACTGCAGACATTGCTGTGATCTAATACCCCAGGGTATTACGTGCCCCTTTGTACCCCCCGTGGATTGTGTAATGCACGCTTGGAGCAATGTGCGTGGTCTAATGCTCATAATCAAATGTCACTCTCTACTGTCAGTAATTACATGATGCAATTTACTCAACAAAGGCGGCTCATTTGTCCTCTTGTCACAGATAGACTGGCACCGCTCCAGCTGCAATCTGAGCACCTTTTTTCTGTATTTACTCCGGGCGAGGGCTCGGTGCCATTATACGTTTGGCTAAAAATCAACAGTAACAATTAAACTGGAGACTTCATCGACTGATTGAAAGTAAATATGTTTCAGAAATGCACTCATGAAGAGTAGCCTTTACACTGCTCCTATCTGTTCCTCATGTTCTCTCAATGTATACATAGGGTGAGTCGAAAGTCAGGAACCACCCAATTTTACAAAGCAGTTGCGGGGTATGACACAGGGATTCATGGAGCACATAGAGGCAGAATTAGTGTGCCAGATACCACCCACCAGACCATGCACTCGGCTTTGTATGTTTCGAGACTTCCTTTAGCTTCTTAAAGGGAATGTACCACCAAAATTGTTTTCTGACAGTTAAAACCAGATAATTTTTTCAAATTTGTTTTCTTTTTCTGATTGCAATTTTTTTAAAATTCTATTTATATGATTATGAGCTGTTCTTAACAGCGTTTAAAAAGCATTAGTATTGCTTTAAAGCAGCCCTATGGTCCACAGACACAATGGTCTGGAGTGGACCTTATTGAGTTTCATGGGAGAGCTTTCTAGGCAGGATCTATGACCTGTGCAGAGGTCAATGTACAAGGAAAGAATAGATGAGCTTTGACAATCACCTATTGTGAATGGTGGATCCAGTCTTATCTATACAAAGAGGTGCTATGCAACATTCTAATCCTCCCTAGAAAGATAAGCAGATAAGTGCAGTAAAGTACAGACTACTGACAGCACAATTTGCCATTTGCAAACAATGAGCTTGAGAACGGCTCTAGAGCAGAGCCAAAACATTGCACCACACGGGTGAATAAAGAGGAAACTTCACTGAACTTTTGGAGTGCTGTTCGTTTTTCCGTTTTTATTATTGGGGTTACATGCCAATCCCCTTGAACGAGCACCCGCTTATCCATCTTTTTTTGGTTGGTGCCGCCATTTTTCTTCAAGTATATATATAGATATATATAACTGTAAAAGCTTTCTAACAAGTTTTAGGGAAAAAGGCTTGCCCATGCACTGAAATAAAAGCACTGTCTCTTTAAATGATCTTCGTGTAGGATCTTTCTTTATGCAAGCAATACAAGACATGTTATACAAATTATACAAATCCAGCACACATGTATATATCTATATATATATATATATACACATTTATATTTTATGTTACTTCTTGACAACTATGATAATGATAATTTGCACATGCGATTTTTATATAATCACAGCTTTTTACTGCAATATAAACTGTGGAATATATAATATTCTGGAAGCCATGTCACCATTTCGGGAGGTATTCTTTTCATCTCCATGGTTGCTATTATGTGACCGCATAGACAGGATGCGTTTGTAGCTCAGCTTGCGTTCAATTTCAGGTGCGAACACGTGATCTGTTATCATGTGACTGCCCTGTCTATGGACACTCGCGGCCTGTGTGTGTTCCTCCTTCAATGCAATCATGTAATTGCATCACATCTTTCTTTATGCAATGTGCAAGCTATGCGCCGACATGCGCAGTTAACCAAACGGGACGCTATATAGGATCCATGCTGGTTAGTTCTTGGCCCCCTCCATTATGTTTTTAATCGGTACACCTGATATTTTAATGACACAATTGGTTTTTGACATATTTTTTTAATATGTAATGATGATGATGAAGTAAGCACATATTATGAATTCACATAGTTTAATTGAAGTTATTAATCTCTTCGCAGTATGGATACTTGTATATTATGTATTTTTAGACACATTACTAATCATGCACATTAATTGTTATTCACTTATTAATTGTTTTCATTGAATAATCACCTGAGATTGTATTTGTACTTGGCACCATTCACTTTTGTCACTGCTTGAGAAAGGTCCCATTGTGAGGACCGAAACGTTGCTTTTGGGTGAATAAACGAGCATTTTCTAGAGGAAGTGCCGTGGCGTATATATATATATATATATATATATATATATATATCAATGAAAAAAGGGGCAGCACTCCACAAAAGCTGAATTTAAAAATAAATAAAAAGTTTATTCACCCATATGGCAAAACGTCGCCTTTGCCATATGGGTGAATAAACTTTTCTTTATTTTTAAATTAAGCTTTAGTGGAGTGCTGCCCCTTTTTTCATTTATATTATTTGGATTGGCTATTCCAGTGGGCCTTGCACCCTGCTATCGTGATAGGCTGTGCTGCCAATTTTTAATATGTGTATATATATATATATTTATATATATACATATATATATATATATATATATATATATATATATATATAGATATATTTGTACAAATTTATTGTGACCTTTACAATATTAAAAATCCTTTGAAATAAAAATTGTCAAAGAAAAATATAGCAATAATATAGCAATAATATATAATATGAAAAGAGGAGCAGCTGGCACACTCTTATCTGGGATAAAATTATAAGGTTTTATTGAATCGATTAAAATAGAAGATAAAAAGGGATAATATTACATAAAGAGTTAAAAGGTAATGTTAAAAGGACAATTGTGTCTTGGTATTCAGAGATACATCTGGTACAGTAACGTAAGAAAGGAATGGGTTGATATTCAATGATGGGTATTGACTTAAATTAGTGTAAAGTTGTTGTTAGTCATATAATGGTAAAATGGCCAGAGTAAAAAAGCTTAGTCCTTTTTAGTCAGAGTCCGCTGGGGCAGCTGAGATATGTCTCTATTAACTGTAGTCTGTAGAAGGAAGATGGTGTACTGCGCCTCGGTGCGGCGTCCCACACTGTCTATGGCGCAGAGCTCACTTACCGGCCGGTGCTTCCTTCTGTGGTGTAGTTGATCGCGGTCTTCGGCGTCCTCGTGGGGTTCCAATCTTCCTGTATGTGGCTTCTTCCCTTGCAGCTTCATAATTTTATCCCAGATAAGAGTGTGCCAGCTGCTCCTCTTTTCATTTTCTCCTACTATTGCTGACAGGGTGAGTCAGTACACCCAGCTGTTGCACCTCCACCATCAATACTGACAGGTGGAGCCGTCTTACTTACTTTTTCTACTTATAATATATAATATAGCAATAATATATATAATATAGCAAATATAGCAAAAATATAGCAATTACAGCTCCTGCTGTAGAGGAAGAACCTGAAGCTGTCAGAGGTGTCTAAGTTTATTTTTGGTGTTGTTCTGGTCTGGTGAGGGGCCCGTTCCTGGGAACACATTCCTGCTACAAACAAAGAATCGGCTCCTGTCTTTTCTGGCTGAGTTTGGCCGAGCTATGTGTAGCCTTATACTACCCTGCTACCATTTACCTGCTGATGTCTGTTCTGATGATTTTGGCCGAGCTATGTGTAGGCCTTATACTACCCCGTTATCATTTACCTGCCACTGTCTGTCCTGATGATTTTGGCTGAGCTATGTGTAAACCTTATACTACACAATTACCATTTACCTGATGCTGTCTTTCCTGATGATTTTGCCCGAGCTATGTGTAGGCCTTATACTACACTATTACCATTTACCTGCTGCTGTCTGTCCTAATGATTTTGGCTGAGCTATGTGTAGGCCTTATACTACCCCGTTACCATTCACCTGCTGCTGTTTGTCCTGATTATTTTGACTGAGCTATGTGTAGCCCTTATACTACACCATTACTATTTACCTGCTGCTGTCTGTCCTGATCCTGATGATTTTGGCCAAGCTATATGTAGCCCTTATACTACACTGCTACCATTTACCTGCTGCTGCTGTTGCTGTCTGTCCTTATCCTGATGAGTTGGACCCTGGACTAAAGGGGCCTTACTGCAACCTTATCGTTGAAAATTATACGAAAGCAAAACAATATAAAAAAAATGGAAGCACACTTTACAACTGAAAAAACTATTTACAAACATGGCTCTAAGGCAACTTTTTTAGTAGGTCATGCAGGTCCGCCATCTCCTGCATTCCACCATCATGCTCCTACTGCATCTGCCACATTATTTGTTGTACTTTAATGAGTACTGTTAGGATTAAAAAAATATGAAAATTACTTGCAATTCAGATTAAGAGGCATGGATACAGAATTATATTGCTATGTGCACATATTTACCCTTCTGGCGGGGGCTGGTGACAACCTCCTCCTCTTAATCATCATTAGGAGCTCGGGGGGGGGGGCTGAATTTGGCTGCTGGGAGGGTCCAGCCTCTTCCACCTCCACCTCTTCGCCCACATCATGATGCTGCTGCTGGGAGTGTCCGGCCTGCTCTCCCTCCTCCTCCTCCTCGGCGGACACCACCTCCAACTCGTCCATGGAAGATCTGCGGCGGAGGGACAGAACGGAGACCCCTGTAATCAAACAATGTTTAAAAATTTAGACAAACAACTCATAACAAATGCAAATTAAGTGGGCCGGGTCTTTTACTGGAATACAGAATGATGATTGCAGTTTATGTATATATATATATATATATATATATATATATGTGTGTGTGTGTAAAACGTACAAAATCAGCCGGTTACATCACGTATATCTGTACCTCGCCGTGTGTAAAAATATATATAGAGATGTATGATGTAACCGGCTGATTTGCTGCGTGTCACACGAGGTAGTAAGTAATTATTTGTAAAGGGATGGAATACTTATCTGCATAACTGTATATATACATTACAGAGTGTTGGCGAGAGATACAAAAGTAATGTATGCATTGTACCTGGGCATTTTCTGTTACGGATCTGAGTGATCCACACACTATGCCTCCTCTTCAAATCTGATCAATGCTTGATGATCGCATCGTTGTATGTTTCCCCTTAAACTCCCTCCGTAGCTCCTTCCGGATCCGCCTCACCATACTTTGTTTTTCCTCTTGGACCGGGGTCCTGTCATAGCCCCGCTTCAACATGTGCTGCTGGATAAAGATGCAAGCATATAATCCCAATTTATTTTACTACAAGTATTGAAAATAATGTCCTCAACAACACAGCTAAATATATTTAAGTCTTTGAAGAGGAAATATTAGATATAATATTAGTTATTATATATTCGGATTGTATTGCGATTGTATGAGTGTGGGGTCTGAGCAATCGTATTTTGGCCAGCTGAGCAGAGATGTACCTGTCTAGTGAAGTGACGGTACGGTATGGGGTGTGCAGCTGGTTCGCCTGCCCGTGGTGCACCCTTCTCCTGACCAACACGACACAAACTCTAATCTATAGACTGTGTGTGTGGTATATAGTGTGTGGCAGGAAAATGGATGTGCAATGTGCATGTAAGAGTTATTTCTATGCTGTCCATACATACATGCTACGGACATAGTGGTGTGATGTCACAGCAATACTTAGTGCACCAATCAGTAATAACTACTCAGACCTGATAAAATGTGAAGTTGTATGTATTGCGCAAAAATATGCGCATTATTCGCAATTGCGAATATTTTAGAACACTGTCTGTATATAAAGCTATTGTTCTGCCATGCATGCGAAATGTAATCAAAAACAGTGCTGTAATGTAAAATTACTTACAGTGATCAGGAGTCCTTCCTCACATTCGCGAAAGTTGCTATAACTTTTTTATTTTTTGTTGACTCAGTGGTGTAAGAGATTTTTTTGGGGAGGACAAGTTTAACTTTTTTATTGGTACCATTTTGGGGTACATGATGATATTTGATAGCTTTTTATTTTTTTGGGAGGTGAGGTGGGCAAAAATTATAATTCCATTTTTAGTTTTTAGGTTTATTTTTTATGGCATGATAACTTTATTCTGAGGGTTGACACGATTATGATAATACCAAACTGCTTTTTTAATGATTTACTACTTTTGCACCATAAAATCAGTTTTAAGAAATCAGTTGTATTTTGTATCGCCGTATACTAACTTCCATAACATTTTTATTTTTCTATGAAGGCAGCTGTATTAAAATAATTATTATTTATTATTAAAGCGCCATTTATTCCATGGCGCTGTACATATGATAAGCGGTGAACATACATAATATAGACAATTACACTAAGCATGAACAAGACAAGTTACAAACTGGTACAGAAGGAGAGAGGGCCCTGCCCGTGAGGGTTTATAATCTACATGGTAGAGAGCTTGGTGGAAGGTCTGTAATTTTAATTGGTACCATATCAGGATACCTTGTTCTTTCAGATTTTATTCCGAATTTTGGAAGGTGAGGTGGCCAAATAATAGCAATTCTGTTAGTATTTTTTATTTCTATTTTTTTTGGTTCACTATGTGGGATAAATAACAGGATACTTCAACTTTGCTAATAGATAACAGAGATACCAAATTTATATAGTTGTTCTATGCTTATTACTTTTCAGCCATAAAAATTACTTTTTAAGAATAAATATAAGGGGTCATTTATCAAACTGGCTTAGTTGCCCATAGCAACCAATCAGATTCCACCTTTTATTTTTCACAGCTCCTTTGGAAAATGAAAGCAACTAAGGGTGCTTTCACACTTGCGTTATTCTTTTCTGAAAAAAGTTCCGTCAAAAGGGCTCTATGCCGGAAAAGAACTGATCAGGCATATCCCCATGCAATCTGAATGGATGGAAATACGTTCAGTTTGCATCAGTATGCCTTCCGTTCAGTCACTGTCACTTGGCCGGACATAATACCGTAGCATGCTGTGGCATTATGTCTGTCCAAAATGCCTGATCGGCATTAATTCCCATTGACTTGCATTAGTGCCGGATCCAGCATTGCGAAACAACTGAAGGACGGATCCACAGGCGCAGACCGGGAAAACTGTGAAAAAGACTGCAAGACGGATCCGTTCATCCGCATGACAAGCGGAGGGACAGATCCGTTCTTGCAATGCATTTGTAGACGGATCCGCACCCGGATCCGTCTACAAATGCTGTCAGTTGTCACACTGATCGGCGATCCGGCAGGCAGCTCCCTCAACGGAACTGCCTGCCGGATCACACTAACGCTAGTGTGAAAGTACCCTAAGCCAGCTCTACTTTACACCAGTTTGATTAATGACCCCCATAATCTGTACATTGTGTGTCACCATATCTAAGGGACATACCTTTTTTTTTTTTTTTGGTGGAGCTGTATGAGAGCTTTTTTTTTCTGGACAATATCAAGTTTCACTTCGTACCATTTTGGGATACAAATGTCACTTTTTATTACAGATTTTCTGAGGCTAGGTGGCGAAATAATAGAAATGATGTTTATTTATTTTTATTTTTCATAGCATTCACTTTGCATGGTGAGCATGATAACTTTATTCTGTCAATACAATTATGATGATATTTTACAAATTTTGCATCATAAAATCATATTTTTTTTTTATATATTTTTTGTGCATCACCGTATGTGAAGACCCATGGAGATACCAAATGTATCTAGTTTTTTAAACTACTTTTGCATCATACAAATCACTTTTTAATTAAAAATATGTTGTATTTTGCATCCATCAAGGCCATGTGAGGGCCATTTTTTGCAGGGTCAGCAGTATTTTTTAGTGGTAGCATTTTGGGGTATATATGACTTTTTATTGACTTTTATACCATATTTTTGGGAGGAGAGCTGTTCCGTCATTGTTTTTTCTTTTTATACAGCATTCACTATGTGATCTTTTTATAGATCAGATCATTAAGGACACAGTGATAGCAATTGCATTTGGTTTATTTATTTATTTTTATAAATAATATAGGACTCAATAAGGGAAATGCTTTACTTGAAATCTTGATATTTTTTTTTTTGTTTTAAAATATGTTTCTGTAGGGGACTTGACTGTTCAATGGTCTGATCGGTGGTACAATACACTGCTATAGTCATCTATTGCAGTGTATTTTACCTGTCAATTTTACACTTACATTTCCTATTTGACCCTACCTCATCAGCAACCATTGGGACCCTATGATCGCAGGGGGTCCATTGGGAAAGAGAAGGCGTCTCCTTCCTCTATAAGACACTTTGATGCTGCAGTCACTATTGCACTATTGACAGTGTCATCTAAGGGTTTAAACAATACAGATTGTAGCGTGCTGCAATCTTGGCCATTGTAGCAGGGTTTCAGCTGTATGTTACAGCTGACACCCCCAGCTGATGATGTCAGCTCATGTACCATCGCTGCGCCTGCGCAGGCACCTGTGCAGACTTGGGACCTGCACTGTCCATCATCAAAAGATGGTGGGTGGTTTTTAAGAAAGTAGATTCTCCCCTCACTTAGCTAAAATGAGAGTGCACTTCTGTCTCCATTGCTTGTAGATACCTTAATTTGACTAAGGCCCCTTTCACACGGGCGAGTTTTCCGCGCGGGTGCAATGCGTCCTGTGAACGCATTGCACCCGCACTGAATCCTGACCCATTCATTTCAATGGGTCTGTGTACATGAGCGTTTTTTTCACGCATCACTTGTGCGTTGAGTGAAAATCGCAGCATGTTCTATATTCTGCGTTTTTCACTGGACTAGAAGTGTATGGGGCTGCGTGAAAAACGCATTGCATCCGCAAGCAAGTGCTGATGCAATGCGTTTTTCACTGATGGTTGCTAGGAGATGTTGTTTGTAAACCTTCAGTTTTTTATCACGCGTTAAAAAATGCATCAAAACGCATTGCACCCGCGCGGAAAAAACTAAACAACTGAACCCAATCACAGGCAAAACTGAATGGCTTTGCCTGTGAAATCGCACAGTTTTCACTAAACGCATCCGCAACGCATCCGGACCTAATCCGGACACGCTCGTGTGAAAGAGGCCTAATTCTCTGCACTGTTTAACCCTTTCCTGCCACAGAGTTTCAATTTTTTTTTTTTTTTTACTTCCATAACTTTTTTATTTATTTTTAAAATGAGGAAAGGGTTTGATTTGAATTTTTATAATTTTTGCTTTGTTTTATTTTTATATATTTTTACAAACTATTTTTTTTTACATGCAATTGTCTGATCACTTCTCATTACATTTCTATCAAGCTCTGCCTGTGGAACTTCACTATGACAGGCCTCTGAGCCTTCAAAAGGCCAAAGGCTGCCATTGCAAACAAACATATCCCACGATTTCTGCTTGGAGAGTCATTTGGTGCCCAGGAGCCAGTGTTTCCAGAAAATAATTTCAGTCGCATTTGACCAGGATTTCCGAGTGGTTAATAGTCTGTGAATGGTTTAATCGCTGTGTAAAATGACAGGCACCCAGCAGCTAAGATGCCCACTTAGGACCTGAGCGGGTGCCTTCTTTAAAGACCTGATATTTGCAGTACCCAGAATAGGGTCACTGCAAATGGTTATTGTATGGTTGTTGTAAAATGGTTATTAAATGGTTGTAGCGTTAATTGTTAAGTGAAATGCTCCTATTCTTTTTTCCTTCCCTACAAAAGTAAAGAAACCATTTTGCTAAATAGAAGAGGTTGATTTACTTTTTCAATTCTACAGCTCTTGTTGTGTATGTTATATGTCGGTCTTCACTGTAGTCCTGGTATTTTACTCATGAACAAGGGCGCTCAGGATGAACAGACCGATAGTTCCATCAAGACGGGGATGTTCTGCAGCACATGGAATCAGGACAAATCATTGAATTATCTGACTGTATATGATTATGTAAATTAGCAAAGAAAAAATAATGAAATAAACAAATAAACTTACCTTGTTAAAAGTCTCGTGTTAAATTGTTAACCAACCATTTACAGCAAAACCAAGATAAGAGGAACAAAGAGCACATGGCGCACATCACACATCTCCCCCCTTTTCATTTAAAATATTTCCATTTACAAATCATATTATCTCTATCAATTACTCATCCAGTGGAAATGCTCAATGTCTCGTCTTTATATGAGCACGACGCAAAATTTACGGATTTATTAAAAGCGTTAGCACCCGAAAAGTAAATTGAATAACCAAAAAGTATGCAATAAAAGATAATAAGCTCATTATAGTACAAGGATAAATGACTCTTCTTATAGGAGCAATGGAGAAAGCGAGAAAATGAAATACACCACAAGCAAGATGAACTACAGGAGGTTGAGAGAAGAGAAGGAAAACTCTTCCAGAAATAAGTAGGAACATTTGTCATTCCAGAGTGCGGGAGAGCTGAGTGACAACCCCTGTGGAAGTCAGAATAGAAGTTGTCACCTATTATATAACCTACATTAGAACCTGCATCAGAGTCTGGATCTCTTGCTAGCACTGTGGTGAGAAATTAAAACTCACACATGCTCTATGGGTTGTAAAACCTGAGGCTAGGATCACATGCCCAATGTACGGCACGTGATCCCGGAAGTGGCTGCCGCATGGGATCGAGGCGCAACCCGGATGACGCCTTTAATTTTATGGGGAAAAAAATGCATAGCTAATGCTTAAAGAGGTATTTCAATCTGGAAATTTATGACATATTAATAGGATATTCCATAAATGTCCAACAGGTGCGGGTCCCACCTCTGGGGGACGCTCTTCTGTCTCAAGAATGGAGGCTGAAAGTAAATAGAGAGCAAGCCACAAATGGTAGACCACTGCTCAGCTTTTTTCTGAAGTTCCACAGCACAGAGGATGCTGTGCATGCTGAATGTGATATTTAAACCCTTAATGACTTAGGAGGTACCGGTACACAGGGCCGGGCCGACACAGAGGCTGGGAAGGCTCCAGCCTCAGGGCGCTCCAGCCTCAGGGGCGCAGACACGGGCCGGCCAGAGGGAGAGGGACTGACAGGGGGGAACCGCTCAGCGCTCCCTCCTGTCATTCCCTGATTGTAGCGTGACCAAGCTCTGTCCAGTCCGCAGGTACAGAGAGCATCAGTCTCCTGTACCCGGCCGGACTGACAGGAAGTGCGCACACAGTTTGCACTTCAAGTCAGTTGGCTCGGTACAGGAGACAGAAGCCTCCTCCTGTACCCGCGGAGGCGCAGACCATGCAGAGCTCGGCCACGCTACAGCAGAGGTAAGAGGAGAGGAGGGGGAGAAGAAGGAGCATGACAACATGGGGGAGAAGAAAGAGCATGACAACATGGGGGTGGGGAAGAAGAAAGAGCATGACAACATGGGGGGCAGAAAGCATGACAACATGGGGGAGAAGAAAGAGCATGACAACATGGGGGAGAAAGAGCATGACAACATGGGGGAGAAGAAAGAGCATGACAACATGGGGGAGAAGAAAGAGCATGACAACATGGGGGGCAGAAAGAGCATGACAACATGGGGGGGCAGAAAGAGCATGACAACATGGGGGGGCAGAAAGAGCATGAAAAGATGGGGGAGAATGACAGGGGGCAGAAAGAACATGACAAGAAGAGGGGAGTATGACAAGAGGGGGGGGAGAATGACAAGAGGGGGAGAGCATGACAAATTACTATGTGGGGGCACTGCTGTGTGGTTGAGGGGGGTGTGGGGGACATTACTGTGTGGGGGGCAGTGTGGCGGACATTACTGTGTGGGGGAGCTACAGTGTGGGCTGGCATTATACAAAAGCTCTGCAGATGCAACTCCCATGTATTGGGTCACCACAATTTGGGTGGTCATTCACTAAATGAACCCTGTTATGGGGAGAATCTGTGAATGACACATATTTGTCATCCACAGACACCCCCCCCACCCCCCCAAAACAGGGTTAATTTACTGAATGACCACCAATAAAAGAGGTGGGGATCACATATGCTATTTCATAATGACAGCAGGGCCCGTGCAGTGACTGTATTCTACTACACCCCCCATACCCCATATCCACAGATTCCCCAATAACAGTGTCATCCATCACAGATCCCCCATAGCAGTGTCATCCACAAGTTGGAGGGGGGGGGGCGCACTAGGACAGCTCAGCCTCTGTTGGTGGTGGACCTTGTCCCAGCCCTGCCGGTACATCATGGTTCCCGAGTCCTTAAGGACCCATGACGTACCGGTACGTCATGAGTATTTCCGATCACTGCTGCTCAGCCGGCAGTGATCAGAACAAGGTACCTGCTGAAATCATTCAGCAGGTACATTCTTACAATGCCCAGGGGGGTCCTGTGAACCCCCCGTCCCCCTGTATCAGGAATCGCTGCAAACCGCAGATCAATTCAGACCTTCAGTTTGCAGCGCTTTCTGCAATCTCTGATCCCCGCCGTCTGTGACCGCGGGGATCAGAGACTAAATGTTCCCCAAGTATTAGATTTTAACACCCCCCCTGTAGCCCCCAATCATATTGTGGCTGCGGGGGTGCAGGGGTGGTGGTTGCGGGCTATTGCGATCCCGCTGCCGCACAGCCCGCCTCCTCTGCAATGTTTCCCTGGTGGCTAGTGGCTTTAGCAGAGTGTCAGCACATTGCTGACACTCTGCTAGAAACTGCTGACATCTGTGCTGCAGATTTCAGCAGTTTTAACCCCTTCCATGCCACGGTCCGTACAGACCGCTGTATGGAAGGGGTTAACAGGGAGGGAGCTCCCTCCCTTTCCCATCGGGGGTTGCTGTTCCCTTGCAGCCCCTGATTCTTGATGGGATCGCAGAGGGAGGGAGCTCCCCTCCCTCCCCATCACCCGCTGCTCTGTTCTGCAAGCGGGTGATGGTTACCATGGCAGCAGGACGCTTTCAGAAGCGTCCTGCTTGCCATGGTAATGTAAGGCCTTATTCACACGTCCGCAATTCTGTTCCGCATTTTGCGGAACAGAATTGCGGACCCATTAGTTTCAATGGGGACAGGCGATGTCCCGGCCGGGTCCGCAATTGCGGATCCGCACTTCCGGGTCCGCAATTGCGTTCCCGAAAAAAATAGAGCATGTCCTATTCTTGTCCGCAATTGCGGACAAGAAAAGGCATTTTCTATGAGAGTGCCGGCGATGTGCGGTCCGCAAATTGCGGAACGCACATCGCCGATGTCCGTGTTTTGCGGATCCGCGGATCCGTGGATCCGCAAAACACGACGGACGTGTGAATTAGGCCTAACTCTGATCAGACTTCTGCTAAAGGCTAAAAAATACAGTACAGTACACTATATAGTGTACTGAATTATATAGACACCAGATCCACTGGATATACAAGAACCAAGTGGGTCTGGGTCAAAAAAAAAATAAAAAAAAAATAAAAAACACATATCACTGAATAAAAGTTAAAAAAATAAAATACACTACACATATATCGCCGCGTCCATAAAAACCTTCTCTATAAAAATATCACATGACCTAACCCCTCAAGTAAATACCGTAAAAAAATATAAAAAAATTGTGTAAAAAAAGCCATTTTTTGTCACCTTACATCACAAAAAGTGTAATACCAAGCGATCAAAAAAGGCGTATGCCTCTCAAAATAGTAGCAATCAAACCGCCATCTCATCCCACAAAAAATTAGCCCCTACATAGGACAATGGCCCAAAAAAATAGAAAAATATGGCTCTCAGACTATGGAGACACTAAAACATTTTTGTTATTGTATTAAAGTAAAATAAAAAAGTATACATATTATGTATCACCGCGTCCGTCAAAACCTGCTTCATAATAATATCACATGATCTAACCCCTCAGGTAAATACCGTAAAAAAAATAATTAAAAACAATGTAAAAAAATACATTTTTGTCACCTCACATCTCAAAAATTGTAATAGAAAGCGATCAAAAAGTTATATGCACCCAAAAATAGTGGCATCAAACTGTCATCTCATCCCGCAAAAAATGGTACATAGGACAATCACCCAAAAAAATAAAAAAATATGGCTCTCAGACTATGGAGACATTAAAACATGATTTTTTTTTGTTTCAAAAATAATATTATTGTGTAAAACGTAAATAAAAATAAAAAGTACATGCCGCAAAAAATGAGCCCCTACATAAGACAGTCCAAAAAAAAAAAAATTAAAAATATGGCTTTCAGAATATGGAGACACTAAAAATATTTTTTTTCAAAAATGCTTTGTTATGAAAAACTGAAACAAACCCAAAAAGTTGTCATATTTGGTATTGTCGCATTCGTAATAACCTGCTCTATAGAAATAGCACACAATATAACCTGTCAGATCAATGATGTAAATAACAAAAAATAAAAACGGTCCCAAAATAGCAATTTTTCTGCCATAAACTGCTGTATGGACAAACGGCAGGGCACAGAAGGAAGGGGACGCCATATGGTTTTTGGAAGGCAGATTTTGCTTGACTGGTTTTTTGACACTATGTCCCATTTGAAGCCCCCCTGATGCACCCCTACAGTAGAAACTCCAAAAAAGTGACCCCATTTTGGAAACTACGGGATGAGGTGGCAGTTTTGTTTGTACTATTTTAGGGTAAATATGATTTTTGGTTGCTCTATATTACACTTTTTTTGAGGCAAGGTAACAAAAAATAGAAATTCTGAAATTTAATCTCCATTTGCCAATAACTGTTGTGAAACACCTAAAGGGTTAACAAAGTCTGTAAAATCGGTTTTGAATACCATGAGGGGTTGAGTTTCTTAGATGGAGTCACTTTTATGGAGTTTCTACTCTAGGGGTGCATCAGGGGGGCTTCAAATGGGACATGGTGTCAAAAAACCAGTCCAGCAAAATCCGCCTTCCAAAAACCATATGGCAGTTTGGCCATACAGTAGTTTACGACCACATATGGGGTGTTTCTGCAAACTACATAATCAAAATATTGAGTTTTTGTTTGGCTGTTAACCCTTGCTTTGTTACTGGAAAAAATGGATTAAAATGGAAAATTTTCCAAAAAATCGAAATTCTGAAATTTTATCTCCATTTGCCATTAACTCTTGTGGAAAACCTAAAGGGTTAATGACGTTTGTAAAATTAGTTTTGAATACCTTGAGGGGTGTAGTTTCTATCATGTAAGCCTCACAAAGTGACTTCAGACCTGAACTGGTCCCTAAAAAATGGGTTTTTGTGAAAATTTCAAAAAAATTTCAAGATTTGCTTCTAAACTTCTAAGCCTTGTAACATCCCCAAAAAATGAAATGGCATTCCCGAAATGTTTGATACATGAAGTAGACATATGGGGAATGTAAATCAATAACTTTTTTTGGCGGTATTACTATGTATTATAGAGGTAGAGAAGTTGAAACTTGGAAAATTGCTAATTTTTCCAAATTTTGGGTAAATTTGGTATTTTTTATAAATAAAAATGAAATTTTTCGACTCCATTTTACTGTCATGAAGTACAATATGTGACGAAAAAACAATCTCAGAATGGCCTGGATAAGAAAAAGCGTTTTAAAGTTTTCACCACATAAAGTGACACTGGTCAGATTTGCAAAAAATGGCCGGGTCCTTAAGGTGAAATAGGGCTGAGTCCTTAAGGGGTTAAGATACAGTAGTAATGATGCCATTCCAAGCTCAGTACATAAATACAGCACCAAAACCAAGCACAGTACATACATGCAGCACCAGAACCAAACTCAATACATGAATACAGCACCAGAACCAAGCTCAGTACATAAATAGAGCACCAGAACCAAGCTGATTACATAAATACAGCGCCAGAACCAAGCTCAGTACATAAATACAGCACCAGAACCAAGCTGATTACATGAATACAGAACTAGAACCCAGCTTAATACATAAATATAGCATGATAACCAAGCTCAGTACATAAATACAGAACCAGAACCAAGCTGATGACATAAATACAGAACCAGAACCAAGCTCAGTACATAAATACAGAACCATAACCAAGCTGATTACATGAATACAGCATCAAAGCCAAGCACAGTACATGAACACAGCACCAAAACCAAGATGATTACATAAATACAGGACCAGAACCAAGCTCATAAAAAAAATACAGCACCAGAACCAAACTCATTACATAAATAGAGCACCAGAACCAAGATCAAATACATAAATATAGAACCAAGCTGATTACATGAATACAGCACCAGAACCAAGCTCAGTACGCAAATACAGCACCAGAACCAAGCTCATAGTATAAACACAGTATAGGAACCAAGCTGATTACATTAATACAGCACCAGAACCAAGCTCAGAACATAAAGACAGAACCAGAACCAAGCTCAGTACATAAACACAGCACCAGAACCACGGTGATTACGTAAATACAGCACCAGAACCAAGCTAAATATATAAATACAGCAACAGAACCAAGCTCAGTACATAAATACAGCACCAGAACCAAGCTGATTACAGAAATAGGGCACCAGAACCAAGCTCAATACATAAATACAGCACCAGAACCAAGATCATGGCATAAATACATCGAACAAAGCTCATAGCATAAAGATAGCACAAGAACCAAGCTCATTACATGAATACAGCACTAGAACCAAGTTCATTACATAATTACAGCACCAGAACCAAGCTCATAACATAAATACAGCACCAGAACCAAGCTCCTAACATAAATACAGCAACAGAACCAAGCTGATTACAGAAATACGGCACCAGAACCAAGCTGATTACATGAATACAGCACCAGAACCAAGCTCCGTACGTAAATACAGCACCAGAACCAAGCTCATAGTATAAACACAGTATAGGAACCAAGCTGATTACATTAATACAGCACCAGAACCAAGCTCAGAACATAAATACAGAACCAAAACCAAGCACAGTACATAAACACAGCACCAGAACCATGCTGATTACATAAATACAGCACCAGAACCAAGCTAAATATATAAATACAGCAACAGAACCAAGCTCAGTACATAAATACAGCACCAGAACCAAGCTGATTACAGAAATACGGCACCAGAACCAAGCTCAATACATAAATACAGCACCAGAACCAAGATCATGGCATAAATACATCGAACAAAGCTCATAACATAAAGACAGCACAAGAACCAAGATCATGGCATAAATACATCGAACAAAGCTCATAACATAAAGACAGCACCAGAACCAAGATCATGGCATAAATACATCGAACAAAGCTCATAACATAAAGACAGCACAAGAACCAAGCTCATTACATGAATACAGCACTAGAACCAAGTTCATTACATAATTACAGCACCAGAACCATGCTCATAACATAAATACAGCACCAGAACCAAGCTCCTAACATAAATACAGCAACAGAACCAAGCTGATTACAGAAATACGGCACCAGAACCAAGCTCAATACATAAATACAGCACCAGAACCAAGCTCAATACATAAATACAGCACCAGAACCAAGATTATGGCATAAATACATCAAACAAAGCTCATAACATAAAGACAGCACAAGAACCAAGCTCATTACATAAATACAGCACTAGAACCAAGTTCATTACATAATTACAGCACCAGAACCAAGCTCATAGTATTAATACAGCACGAGAACCAAGCTCCTAACATAAATACAGCACCAGAACCAAGTTCATTACATGAATACAGCACCAGAACCAAGTTCATTACATGAATACAGCACCAGAACCAAACTCAGTATATAAATGCAGCACCAGAACCAAGCGCAGTACATAAATACAGCACAAGAAGAAAGCTGATAACATAAATACAGTATAAGAACCAAGAACAGTACAGTTTGAAACTGCAGCTCCCAGTATGTGCTGCACAGATATTAAGGTATGCTGGAAGTGGTAGTTTCACGAACGAGAATGCAACCGCCCATTATTATGCTGTATACCTTAAAGGGGTTGCCCCTGATTTTACTTACCTGTCTCCCCGCTTCCCACTTCACTCCTAGTCCTGCACGGCCGCCACTGCTTCTCCCCGTGCGCGGATAAAAACATCCGGTGTCGTGGGGGGGCAGCCAATGGAGGGCGGTGAAAGGGACGAGCCTTCGTAGCATCGTGGGTAACGGCTGCACCTTCTCACCTCAGTACCAGATCATTAGAACTAGATCATTTCAACCATATAAACCCCTCTGTATTTCATATGTACATCATCCTGGAAATCAGAATTAAAATTAATAATCCTAAGAGCCCCGCCGGTAAGCTGCATAGAGCAGTCATTATGACCCCCGTGCCCACTGGAGTGCCAGCAGCCAGTATATTACAGCAATCAGTGAGTAACACTATCACACTTACAGCAATTTTTAAGAATTAATCCCCAGCTCTAGAGCAGCTCAGCTGTTCACCACCAGTAGAGCAGCCTCAGGGGTTTCATTAGCTGCTAATTATAGTCATGTATTAACCATTAAACATATTTAGGAGGAAATTGGCGCTTTTTTTTCAAGAGCGTTGTTAATGCAAAGTGTGGGTTGGTAAAACCACGAGCCCTGGGAGACTTGTATGTATCTGCATAGAAAGAAGTTCATGTTTACAGCGTGGTTACAATGTACAATGACATGGCTCTGTGACCGGTATGTATACTATAAATATAGGTTGTCCATAGAGAGAGACATAGAAGGAATGCTAATGAAGTCTGCATCACCAGTGCAACTATAGGAGGTTCAGGAGTAGTAGCCTTGTGCATAAGGGGTTCCAAAGACCACCTCTGCCACCGGAGCAAGTCCCATGTGATTAGAGTTGGACTTTGCCACCATAAAAAAACAATCAAATGCTTGGAGCTCCAGAGATCAGGTGGCCCCCTGCTGGCCACAAAGGGTTAGCTAAAAAAGACTAAAGGGGTGATTTAGCCAAACAGGGATCCAATGCTGTAGGGGGTCCTTTACAGCAGTAGAAGAGAAGTACAAGTGCCCGGTCTGCACTGCTATGCCGAGAATGGGTTTTAGAGGGTTGGTAACGGCGGAGCTTAGCGGTTCGAGAGGTGCCATGGGGCCCCCACACATGATGTTTTACTTGGGCCCCAGAAATGCCAAATTCACCCATGCATGTGATGATGGGGAGATTACTGATTTTAGACTCGGGAGCTACATGTTGTCTCTGATCCTAAAATATAAGTAGTCATGTGACTTAAAGGGTAACTCCACATGCAAAAATATTATCCTATAATCTAACTCCTCAACTATCTACCACCTTCTTACGACTCTGCTTGGTAGTTACACTCAAGAATAGAAGGCACTTCTATAAACTGTAGTCATAAAACCAATGTAGAGTTCTACTTTACACCAGTTTGATGAATCTCCCACCTTGTCTTTCTAACCCTTTTACTCTTTGCCTGATCAATACAGGTTCTGCTAGTCTGCTATCTGAGCTGATGAATTACAATAGTTAGTCAGCAGCAGGACAGCAACACACAGAGTAGGGAGAGAAAAGGTATGGCTACACGGCGACATGTGCCATGCAACATTTCATATAAAGTATTTCAATGGTGCCGCAATGCGACATGCTGTGGCCGCCATGCAACAGTCGCAAAAAAATCCAACTTGGACTTTTTTTTTTCTAACTGTCATGTTGCAGCATGACACCATTGAAATACATTACATCAAATGTCGCCATGTAGCCGTACCCAAAGGGTGTGACCCCTGCAGTCCTGAGGTGAGACACACTGAACTAAACTCCTGTTCACACATACCCAGCGGACACATAGCGAATGGAGCGGCGAACGCAGTCTGTCAGCATTGCATAGGCAGCAGGATCCCATGTATCTGGGCAAGCGCTAGACGAATGCCGTAGTACTACCTTCCCATCCATAGAATTTTTCCTTTTATGCATGCTGTTGGCAATTGGTGTTTTATTAGTAAATTTGTCTTTTTTTGCCTAAAATGTTGTAAATATCTAATAATTAACCAATAATCTGCTGTCTACTGGTGTGTATTCTAAATTAAGGCTTGCCATTGCTGTTTTAAAGGGTTAATCCATTGCCTTCAAGGTAAAATGAATACCTTCCCACAAAGACATAACTAACCGGTCCTTACAAGCATAGTAAATGTGCACACCCCCATGGCTGGATGGTGTTTAAATCTGTCAGGGAGGCTGGATATTGCCTTCCTAAGTGGACTCAACTGTATTACCAGCTTCTGCGGTAATACTGCCCTGAATGGATCTCCATTTTATGTACTTAAATATTCATAAGGAGCTTTGCAACATTAATATCTTAGATGGCTTACAAGAACACTTAAATAATGTGTCCTGCTCCCTCTCACCAAAAAAAAAAAAAAAAAGTCCCAGCCGTTTCCAATTTGTGTAATGCATTGGGCCATTTTAATAATTGTTCAGGGATTTAAACCACCGGTTCCGCTGGTCGACGGTTGGAGTGTAATTATTTTGTCAGCCGCTCTTATCTTGCGTTAATCCTGCTTGTTTTAGAAGCAGAAAGTGAAAGATTAGTTAAGGAGAACACCGGGGAGAGGAGGCTTTGGGTCAAAAAAATTAAATAAATGTCCGACAATGGCCAGAGGGGCAATCGACTAATAGGCCTGTATATCTTATTGTTTGTTGTTGTCCTTGCTGCCCATAGCAACCAATCACAGCTTGGCTTTCATGTTTCAAGAGCACTGGAGGAAATGAAAGCTGTGCTGTGATTGGTTGTTATGGCCCACACAGACCTGTACCATTTCCAGATTTTATTCCCTCTATTCAAAGACCATTACCAAAATGTAACTGCCCCCATACACCATAGATAACCCATTTAATTTCAGAAGCTGAATTTGGAGAAAATTCAGCAGGGAGTGTGTGGTATTACATGGAGCACTGTGAGCATCTCATAGGGAATCACCAGGGTGTCCATATCCCCAAATAGGGTCTCATGGGACAATACCTCTAGGGTATGTTCACATGACCTCTGCAAAATCCGCTGCATATTTGTTTCAGCCGCAGTTTTTCGCTTTGAAAACTGATGACCTGCTTGCAGTGTAGCCCCTTTAAATGGATTTAAACCGGGAGCAGACACCTGCCATGGCTTTCACCGGCATCTGTACGGACACAGTAGATATGTCACTTCTTGGCATAGTTGTGGCTTTAAACCACCATACGCACGAACGGCAGTGCGGCCCATCATTTAAAACAATAGAAGGCAGACACCACGTAGCTGCCGCGGGATTGCTCACCAAAATTATGGTGGCAAAAGATGCTGTGTAAACGGGTCCTTAGAGGGGGTTCACACATAATTGTATTGTAGGTGCCGTAAGCCCAGGAGGAGCGGAGAATGGAAGTGGTAGTGGCTCTGGTTGGAAAAGTTTTTCACACAAATCACAGTGGCAATCCTCGCACCGATGCTCTCTAGGGCAGTGATAGGAGGGCACACCCTTTCTTCCCTCAGGGCACATCCTGATGTTGGGCTTCTGCCTGATGGCAATTGGGGTGCCCTTGATGTTAAGAGTGTTGTACGGATACAAGACAGGAGAGGACTGCTGGAGTCAGTAACCAGGCCACTTGGTTGCAACAAACTAAAATCTCTCTTTACTAAATGGGAAAAAAAAAGGAGAAGTAGTACTTCCAGTAGTAACAAGGCACAGATCCAAAGCATATGTCACTGTGTTTTCCTCTACCAATAGCTGTATGTAGGCAAGTGGCAACAAGGGTGATGATAGGAATAGTAGTCCCTGTGCTCCTTCTTAACACTTTGCAATCTTTCCAAGGTGATCACAAATGTGCAAGACTCAAAAAAGTGGTAGGCGTCGCAGACTACAAACCACCCACACACATGGCACGAAAGTGTGGTAGGCACCGGAGACTACAAACCATCCACGTGCAAAAAGTCTTACTATGAGCTCTCCAATCCCGAGACTGAGGGATGCAAATCGTCCAACGGCCAGTCAGTCAGTTATATAGGTGTGAAAGGTGCCGTAAACTGTTAATCTTTCCACAAACAGCAAAGTCTATAGCCATAAACAAGCAACTACCTTGCTAACACACACAGCCTTGTAATCCTGGATGTTATAGATCAGTGAATGTGGACCCACATTCTTCCTTCTCTCTGGGATTCTCGCTTTCTACAAGGATGATGTTTCTCCGGAAGTAATAATATTTTTTGCCTTGCCTTCAATGTCAGACAAGCCCAGCCAGAACTAGCCAGAACTAGCATCTGCCCTAAGCGGCAGGCAGAACTAGACTGAGGTGACTATGCAATCGAACTAACTAGAAGATCTTCTCATGTTTACACCCCACTAGACTTGCCACTTATAGGATAAATAATAGAGAATATTCCCCAGAGGAGCAGATATAAGAGGCGCTGAGGTGGTGATCACCACTGGGCCCAAAGACTCCTCTTCAAAATGAGACATCAGTATTACAAATGGCTCACCTGTACAGTAGGTTAACAATAAATAATGTGACCCTATAATATCCAAGCTGTCATGTTAAAAATGAAAAATATTCCCCGTAGTCCATTCCCGTAGACTTGCATAGTCTATGGGGATGGACTGCATAACATCAGCCTTAGTTTTAAACCTGAAGTTTCAAGGCCAAATATCCTTGATTTGCTGATCTCGCTGTGTCCTGCCTGAAGGGCTTATAGTCTCTTCTCTCTATTCTTTTTCTAAGCCGCTCACAACGAGAAGTTAAAAAGCCTAAGTGATAGACGACCAGTGTCCGTGCACTTTCACTGAGTAGCGTGCATGTCTAATGAATGTACCGCTTTACATCGCTAAACACTAATTACACAGCTGGTTAAGTCGGTAATGGACAGAAATATTGTCTCTCATTTCCTCTTCGTAACTTCCATGTTCCTCTCAGAAATTAATGAGGTTCAAAAAGCAAATTTGCAATCCTGGATTTTCATGTAGCCAGTATGGCATCTACAGATATTGCTATACTCACAGTATTATATGCTCCCGAAATATCATCAGAGGAGCAAAGGTCTAAGAAACCATAGGTGGTGATTGGTAAGACAAAGATGTCTTATGAGGGTCCAAGAGGGTAGGTCTTGTACCACTGTAGCCTCCAGTGACCCAAGAAAGAAGTACTTCTCAAGCCTGGGTTGAGCACTTCTCAGAATTCTTGCCCATTCTCTTGCCTGAATTCACACAGAGTGGTCTCAGGACCTTCTGAGTTATGACCCAGTTTGTCTAAAATGACTGAACTTGCTGTCTAGATGAAAACCAGAATTGGCATTGTGCTGGCAGCAGATAAGTGTAAAATAAACCTGGCACCTGTCTCATCATGCTCAGCCAGCCCTCATTTTTAGTTGGAGATCCAGTTGGTAGATAGATCATTATTGATTCTAGCAGCCTGATGGTGTGGTGTGCTGGTTGGAATATTGGTAGCTGAGGGTTTGGTCTGGTTGGTTATAGAAAGAGTCATGAAATGTTAGAAGGAATCAAGAGTGGACTGACCCTCAGTTCACACTTGCGCATTTTACAGCGCATTCGAATGCGCTGTAAAACGCATAACCGATGCAAACCAATGCTTCCCTATGGGACTGGTTCACATTTTCGCGTTTTACAGCGCATTCGAACGTGCTGAAAAATGCCCGACGCATAAACAAGTACTTGAGCTTTTTTTGGGGCGTTTGTTGCGCGTTTTGGCCTATAGACTTCAATGGGAACGCGCAACGCTTGTATTTTGCGCGTTTTTGACACTGAAAACGCGCGTGCGAACGCGCGTTTATGAATTTGCAACATGCTGGAAAGGCCAAACCCCAGGTGCTAGGCACAGTTTGGAGAGAAGCCAACACTGCAGTCAATCACACAAACGCGCTTAAAACGCGCGTTTACTATTGCCAAAAACGCGCACAAATACGCGCGGACAGCGCGCGTCTCAGAAACGCTCAGGTGTGAACCCAGCGTGAGAGTGATTTGGGATCACCATATCTTTTACCATAGGTGTAATCAGTGGCAGACAGTCAGCCCAGTTTTTTTTGTGCAAGTACAGTATATGGACCCCTTGTCCTCTAATGGACTATCATAGACCACTTACTGTTTGCATCCTACAAGCTCAGTCCCTTACCAATCTATAGCCAATTGGAAGCTACTTGTTGCTTTTAAGATGACAGTGGGCCCCCTTACCATTTGGCCCTTGTGCAGCTGCACAGGTTGTATATATGGCATGCTCCCTCCTGGCTATAAAAGACTTGATGTGAGTTAAAGGAGTTGTGCACTGCTTAAATATTGATGACCTTTCATCAGGATGGGTTATCAATATCAGATCGGTGGGGGGCTGTCTCACAGCAACCCTGACGATAGTTGTTTGAAGGGGTTGCACAACTCTTGTGAGCGTTACTTTTTCTTCACAATTACCTGCGCATCGTCTCCTTTGTAGAGACAGTGCAGTCAGACCCCGCCAATCTGAAATTGATGACCTATCCTGAGGGCATCAAAGCATTTTGACTCTTGGACCCCTCTAATGTAGTTTATAGGTTGATTTCTTTTTAAATTAAAGGCATTCTCCATTTTAAAATATGTCAGAGGTGTCAATAAATTTGATGTAAACGGCACAAAAAGGTGGGACATTTAAGCAGTAAAGTCTATGACTTTTCTAGTCTCTCACAGCTAGCAAGTGGGCATGGTCTCCAAAGAGAACAGATTAGTTCTGATTTATTAACTAAAATAGGTAGAAATGACACAAAGTTGATGCAAAATTGGAAATCTATGGGCATAGCTTTAAGCTCCTGATTGTTGAACAGGTAACAATGCATCTAATTTATTAGCATTAAAGTATAATGTTGGGTGATACAGTCTGGCACATAAATGGCATTCCACTTGATACCATAGCTCTATTCCTCTGGGGCTGACTTATGGTGATCTGTGGCTAGCAAGTAGCAATTCAGCCATGAAAACCAAATTTAAATTATAAACATCTTACTTTCTATAGGTTTGAAAGAAAAGGGGTAAAAGTGGAAGTGAAGTAACACATGACTGCAAGGTCAGACTACACAGGATGTACTTGTAGTCTGTAACCATGGAGACACATAGGTCTGCATGGAGTTTATTTTTTATTTTGTTTTATGCATTATAGAACAAATGGTTGCAAATATATACCCTCCTTTTAAGTGGAAAATAGGAATCTGTTGTCATAACTAAGAAATGGCCTTTAATTAAAAATTAGGTTTTTATATTACCGCATTTTTCAGACTATAAGACACACTAGACTATAAGACGCACCTAAACTTTGTAGGAGGAAAAAAAATAAAAATTTTTCCTTCAGTCCTTACAGTAGAGCCCCAAATCAGATCCCCATTTTTCATCAGACCTCAGATCAGACACTCATCAGACCTTCAATCCTCATCAGACCCCCAAATCAGACCACCATTCTTCATCAAACTTTAGATCAGACCCCATAATTAGACCCCCCTCCATTAGCCTCAGATCAGACCCCCCCAAGCTCCATCAGCCTCCCATCAGACCCCCAGCTTCCATCAGTTTCAGAAAAGACCCCCATCAGACCCACCAGCCCCAATCAGCCTTAGATCGGACCCCCCATCAGCCTCAGATCAGACCCCGATCAGACCTCAGATCAGATGCTACAAAAAAAAAAAAAACTTACCTTGCTTGCTCTGGATAGCCCCACAGATCCAGGACACATCCAGGATCCATCATTTCTTCTAGGTCCCGCTGTGTACTGTGACCTGACAGCGCACAGTATCAGGTCATAGTGTGTGCCTGAGTACACTACGTCCTGCCACTGTGCGCGGTCAGGACACCATGGTGGCACCCAGAAGAACACCAGGAAAGGTAAGTACAGCCAGCGCTGCCCTCACCTCCCCATGCCTCCCACACGCTAATGACATCTTCAATAATGGAAGCGGTCATCATTAGCCGTCAGACTATAAGATGCACTGCCACTTTCCCCCCATTTTTTTTTGGGGGGGAGTGTGTCTTATAGTCCGAAAAATACGGTAAGCTTTTTTTTCTATGTCTCTTTTCAAATTTTTTACAAGTAAATTATGCACTTCTGGTTCTGCAGAGATCACTTCTCAGCAGTTATCTAATTTTCACAGGCAGACAGGATACACTACTCATGATAGGTGATGAAGACAACTTACTTAGTTGCCTGACACAGAGCACGCCAAATAACTCTTCCATAGAAGGTATTGAGGTTTTTAATATATAATCATAGTATTATATTTTATAATATACGGATGTAGTAGTGTTAACACTCATGCTTTATGAGACGTGTTATCTAAACTAAATGCAACTAAACGTATTAAGCAATTGCTTTTCAATGGCTTTTGATTTCAAGATAACGCGATGAGTTAAGAAATTTAAGTTAAGGGTTTGAGTGTTACCCCTGCTACATCTGTATTTATAATATATTATATTTCATATATATATTTATATAATTTTATTTTTAGAGGCCTAGATAAATATTACTCGAAGTAGCTGTGATATAACTAACACAGTATCTCCACATTGTAACCACTCCCCTATAGTGGAAGAAAACAATATAATAGGATAATATATGTTGCATGTTTTATTTGCTGCATTGCTCTAATGCTCTGGTGTAATGATACATTTGTCCCTTCGAGTATATTGCTTTTGTGTCGTCACTCTCTTTCCCCGGATACTTTTTAGATTTCTATTACCCTTCCCAAACTTTTTATAGTTTCATTATCTTCTAGGTCCTGTGCCACAGAACAGCTATAGATCACGTCTGTAATATTGTGGCATTCATTACCTCCTAATGCTGTTTTCTTTTTAGATCATTAGACCAAATTGTGACCTGACCTGTGAACTGTGAAATTGATTGTTGCCTTTAATGGTCAACGGCCCATTTTCTAATCGATAGAAGGAACTTTTTTTTATTTAATTTTTTTTATATATTTAAATTATACATAGGTATAATGCTTGTTAAATGTATCTACCACTTTGTTTCTGTAGTTATTCTACATCAATCTAAAATATGGATGTGGCTTTCATCATCCGAGGATGATGAAGGATGAACATAAATTCCTCGGCTTTCAAGAGTTTAGGAAACACTGAGTAATACATTAGTGGTTAGGGATAAGGTTAGATAAAGCTGATTGCTGTGAGGAACAGGGCTCCCCGGGAAAGAGCTGGTCTATTTTCCCATCCATTAGTCAACACTGAATGAATAGTTTTACAAGTAAGTAAATATTGCAGATGTGATTCATACGCTGGATGCTTACAGCCCCCAAAGAAGCCTTCTAGAGTTATGCAAGCAGATGCAAGTGAATTCTTCATGCAGTAATCTTATATTTACCTGGAAAATTAATTGCATTAATTGAAATTCATATTAGTTCTATTTTTGAAATATTGCATAAGGGGAAAGTGACTCCTCCCTCACCTTCCTTAAAAAAGCTGAAGGGAGACCTCAGATCAGACCTCATCAGACCCCCAATCCTCATCAGACCCCCAAAGGGGGTAGAGGAGGGGGGATGAAGCTGCAGTCTATCTTTCTGCAATGAGAAAAGTAAATATGCATATTCAATAGCTGTTGGGCAAATGATCTTTGGGCTAACAGCTATATCTCCCCTATTCACATACCTGCTAAAGGTGTAAGAGTATTATTTGGGGAGAGTAGGGAACGTCACTGCCAGACATCTCTGGTGGCAGCTTATCTCCTGGGAGGACAACAGGATAGGGCAAAAATATTATTTTGCATGATCCTCCTCTCCTCCAATACCATCTGTCAGGAGAAAGTCTGGAGCTTCCCACACACATTAGAGTGTTGGCGAACCCGCCATTCTCGGCACACAATACACTAATGTGTATTGGGTCTCTGGACTGTGAAAGGGTGAAGATATCTTATTGGTCGGAAAACATTCTTCAGCTTTGACGTCTTTCCACTCGACTAGACACACAAATGTATTTTTTGTCCGCATCTGATCCGCAAAAGATGCGGACAGCACACCGTGTGGAGTCCGTATCCGTATGTCCATTCCGTGGCATCTGCAAAAACATAGAACACGTCCTATTCTTGTCCGCATTACGGACAAGGATAGGACTGTTTTATTATGGGCCGGACGTTCCGCTCTTCAAAATGTCCAGACGGGCATTTATATTTCTGTTAAATAACCTTACCCAGGCTAGGTCCCATAGATGATTAGCTCTTCAAAATGTGGAATGCATACGGCCAGTATCTGTGTTTTGAAGATCCTCAATTTGCAGACCACAAAACAGGCTACGCTCGTGTGCATGAGCCCTTATAGAGAGGTCATTAACATTTACAGAAATAATGCGCAGGGAAGGAAAAGATTCCAAGATTCATTCGGGAAGTGACTTTGCTGGTTTGGTCAGCCATTCGTGATATTGTGGAGCTTCCTGCAGTTAGACTCTACCCATTATGACCCAGGAAATTTCTTAAAAGTCATGTTAGAACACCTCTTTAAAGGAGTTTTTGAATCTTTGATACTGATGACCAATCTTCAGGATAGGTCATCATTATCTGATCAGTGCAGGACCCCCACCGATAAGTTGGTCGAGGAGGCCATCTCATAGCTTACCCTAGGCCAGTGACTTCACGTTCATGGGTCACTTGGCGTAGATGCAGCTCAGTCCCATTCAAGAAGATGGGCCTAGGCTGCAATACCAAGCACAGCCTCTTTACAACGCACAGCGCTGTGCTTGGTAAGCACCGTGGCCTCCTCAAACAGCTGATCTGCAGGGATCCTGGGTGTCGGATCTCCTCTAATCTGAAACTAATTTGTGTGAAACAGTCAGAAAACCCTTTGAAGCAAAGTAGATTCAAAAGTGGAGTTATGATTGAAAGCGGGTCTCCAACACCCACACTTACTGGAGATTTGTCTTCATATATATGTGGACTTATCTAGAAAACTTTTTCTCACTGGTGGTTTGGTTACTGGAAAGCATGGGGAATGAACAGGCCAGAGTTTGAGCCTTTCATAAGAGCACCCCAGGCTCCAGTAGACAATGCAACCGAGCTGAAGTGGCTAATCATAGCGGTAAAGAGCAAAAAATGCAGTCAAACGCCTAACCAAAGGGAGGTCCTTTTCTCTCTCTGTGTTTTTGATACCAACTATTGACTTCAGCAGCTTTCCTTCCTTTGACTTAAAGTAATTAAAGCGTGTTCCAACAGTCGGAACCCTAGAAATCAGCTCCGTTTCAGGACAGAAACATTTTACAGAAAGAGGTTCTCTTACCCCAAATGTTAAGACTGTAGTCTAAATATTCCATATCGATCACATAAAGCTATGGTACATCACGATTCTCCAGCTTGTCTAATGACAATCCCCAGCCAGCGAGCCCAGGGTTACACTAAAATCACTCTGCAGGGTGAGAGCTTTCTAAATGCTGTCATACTTTAATTCTTTTTTCGAGTTAGGTTATGAGCCTCATTACCACACATATTAATAATTGATTATATATTGATTTTTGAAAAAATATTCAGGCAAATATTCACTGTACGATTCTGAGGGATGGATGCCGATTCAGCATTTCTGTAAGGTCTAATAAAAAGACAAATATATATATATATATATATATATATATATATATATCTCACCATGTGTTTTTATAAAAATAGGTTGTTTGGGCAATTTGTCCAATTTCATTTTTTACAATTATTTTTGGAAAAATGAACATAAAAAAATGGTTCTTTTTATTAGCTGATTATTAGCTACTTTATCGAACTACTTCATAATGGGTGGGTCAGGATTAGGAATCAAATGTCTACTTGTTAGTGGAGTCAGAAATCAATACTGTGCAAACCCCTTGGTACTGTACGTATTGGGGACCACAATATCTGTGGCACTGGCAATCATTTAATGACCAGGAAATGTTCCATTTTTTCCTATTTTTTTTTCCTCCCAGCCGCATGAGGGTTTTTTTTTTTGCAGCACAAGATGCACTTTCTAATGGCACCATATATGATTGCATAAAATGTGGTGGGAAGCAGTGCCAAAAATACCAAATGGATGGAATTAGAAACAAAATACTATCCCGCCTCAGTTTTATGGGGTTTTTTTTAAACCATTTCCATGCGGTAAAACTGACCTGTTACTTTTATTCTCAGGTCAGTACAATTACAGTGATACCACATATGTATGGTTTTTCTTGCATTTTAAAGCCTCATTTACACATCCATGTCTGTGCTCAAATCCGTGAGCAGGTGGTCAGTGATGCATCCGTGAAGCTGTCCGTGACAGATCTGTGTTGGGTCCGTGTGTCCGTTTTTTGCTGTCCGTGTTGCATCAGTGTTTCACTGATACTGAATAGCTGAAAAAAATGTTTCAAAGCATCTCTTCTTAATGACCCGTGAAACACGGATGGCATCTGTATTGCATTCGTGGTTTTCACGAACCCATAAACTATAATGGGCGTGAGGTATCAGGGAACACAGACCGACATAGGACATGTATCCGTGCTGAAAACATGAACCCACGGACCGTGCTAAAACACTGATGTGTGAATACACACATTCAAAAGAATGGAGACGTGTGCTGTCCACGGAGAACACGTACAGCACACGTACGTGAAACACTGACGTATGAATGAAGCTTAATACTGAAAAAAAAATTAGAAAGTTGAAAAAAGATTTTTTTTTCTTTTCACAGCCACATTCTGACCCCTCTAACCTTTTTTGTAGTTCTGTGTATGGAGCTTTGTGAGGGCTTATCTTTTGCAGGGCAATATGTACTTTTTAATTATGCCATTTTGGGGTGTGTATGACTTTTTGATCACTCTTTATTAAAAATTTTTGTGGGAGGTGAAGCCACCAAAAAACAGCTATTTTGACTTTTTTTTTTCTCCTTTTCCATATGGAAAAAATATTTTAATGGTATGGCTGTTTTCGCACACAACAATGCCATTGATGTGTGTTTTTTTTTATTGTTTTCATATTTTTATTTACATTTTAGGGAAAGCAGGTCATTACAATTTTTATATATTTTTTAACTTTTTTATTTACACTTTTTTAATAGTTCCCATAGGGAACTATAACAAGCAATCGTCAGATTGCTTATCTCATAGACCCCAATCCATTAGCATTGGAGTCAATGAGAAATTTACTATGTTCCTATGGAGCCCTGCCACAGGCAGGGGCTCCATAGAAAATAATATGCAGCAGCCTCCTGTCACACAGCAGAACAGGGGCGGCCGCATACACTCTCCGGCTCCCCCGATACCCACCAGGGGGAGCAGGAGCACACCCGGAAGCGCGCGCTCCCTGTTTTAGGGTAGCCACATGCCGTGGTCACATTTGACCACGGCATCTTCAAGGTTAAAAGTCTGATTGCGAAAACTAGTGCCTGGTGTCTGCTGTTTAAAACAGCAGCAACCGGCAGCCATGGCACAAGCAAGCACCATTTTTAAATGCCTGGCATTTAAATTTACTATTGGTGGTTTGAAAGGGGTAAAAATAAACCCACTCTAGTAAGAGTTTCTTGTGAAAAATACCTTGAAATGTTGAAGTATTCCAACTGGCCAGTCATAATAAGTTGACAATTGCTGTCCCTGTGTATATAGCTTTGCTGTACAGACTGGGACATGAAGGCCAGGATCATCTCATTATTATAGAGAGCGGGTGACATAATGAGATCTAAATAAGGCAGCGTAGAAATCCTATAAAGCTATATTGGGCTATTTCTGATCTTGCTGAATGATTGCTTACTCTGTTCCTGCTCCCTAATCTTCAGTTTATCCCTAGTTGTGACACACTGACATTTTGGCTGCTGATTTGTCATCTCAATTTTTAACTATGTGTGTGACCTCATCTGTCATCTACTCTTTGATACCGCTATGATCTTGAACTTAAATTCAGGCTCCACATTAAATCATTTAGCAAAGAAACTTGGATAATATAAAACAAGTGTAATATTTAGAGAAATGTCTGCCCTACACATTGCAGGGAATCTGTCACCTCCGAAACACACCCTAACTAGAGTAAGCGGTGTACAGTGTAAATGGTGCTGAGTCCGATTATAGAATTTTCATCCTCATTCTCACTTGCATGTGCTCCACAAACCTGCAGTAAAATGCATTGAGAGGACTCCTGAGCTCATGCACATAATGGAGAGGACTCAAAGAGAATACATTTTACTGCTGGTTTGTGGGAGCACAGCATCAAAATGCAAGTAACTATAAAGATAAAGATTATATAACCGGACTTACACTATTCACCGTTTACTCTAGTTTGGGCATTGTTTTCGAGCTGACAGTTTCTCTTTAAGGCTTTTTTCATATGTCAGTGAATCACGGATGTCTGCTGTCCATGGTCTCCATGAACTGCTCATGTATCCATAGACTTTAATGTGTGTATTCACGGATAAGTTGTTTTTGTGGTGACAACTCAAAAGTTTGCCTTATTTTAGTCCGTGATTATGGATCCCTCAAGCACTTTATAGTCTATGGGTCTATAAAAACCGTGGAAAAAACGCGGATGCCATCACGGATGATTTCACAGATTGTCGCTAGAATATGCTCTGGAATTTAATTTTTAGTCTAGCAGTGTTTGTGGAATACGGATGACACATGGAGGGGAAAAAAAGGACACAAGCACCAAACACGGATCCATCACAGACATCTTCAAGGATTAACCACAGACCATCTTGTCACCGATGTCACCACGGACTTGGACATGTGACTGAGAGCTAATGAAAACACAAATATCTAAAAAAGGACAGCTCAGTTATGTAGACATCATCTAAATTAGGGATGGCCAACCTGTTCCCACAGACGTTCCCATGACAGGTGCCAGGAGATCAGTGAGACTGGCAACACATGGTTTGATCTGACAGGTTCCTTGTGGATCAATTCGTGTCTCTGTTGTTTCTGGTAATGACCACATCCCTTGCCTCAGGTGTTGCTTATGTGGTCATTTAACCTTCCCTATTTATGGTGGCTTCTTCCACCATGCTGTGCAGTTTATACAGTAGCTTTAGCTTCAGTCTTGTGGATTGCTGGTGTTGGTATCTCGGCTATGGAGTGGGCACAGAGCCAGAGGGCATTACTATAATGAAGGGGGCACAGAGGGCATTATTACTGTGAAGGGCGAACAATGGGAATTTCTACTATGGAGGGGCACAGAGGGCATTACTAGAACAGTGGGCATTACTACTATTAAGGGGGCACAATGGGCATTATTACTGTGAAGGGGGCACAATGGGCATTATTACTGTGAAGGGGTACAATAGGCATTATTACTATGAAGGGGGCACAATGGGGATTATTACTGTAAAAGGGGCACAAATAGGGCATTACAACTGTGAAAGGGGCACAGAGAGGGCATAACTACTGTGAGGGTGGCACAATGTGGGCATAACTACTGTGAGAGGGCACAATGTGGGCATAACTACTGTGAGTTGGCACACATCTGTACAAAATGACCATGAAGGTTGTACAATGAAGGCAATACTACTGTGAGGGGGTACAATTTTTTTTTTAAGTATTGAGGGGGGGGGGGCAAAGAAAGGACCCTCCTCAGGTGGGAAACACCCTAGGCATGCCACTGGTTTGGCCATCCTTGATCTACATGATGAAAAGTAAAATTAACCATAAATGGAGAACAAAAATATGTAATATAATATTTGGAAACTATCGCATTATAATTTTTTTAATTCTTTGCAACACACACAAAAAAAACAATTTTGATAAAAGTTTGGGAATGTTAAAAAGGTTCTTAAAAAATGCTTACAAAAAAGTGAACTCCTTTTTAATATTTATTATTTTTAATATCCTCAGAAAAATGTCTATATTTTCCTCTACAGGAAAAATTCTCAATGAAATGTAAAAAAATAAAACATTGAGATCTTGCAGGAAAATGTACAAAGTAAAAAACAAAGTCAAATAGATGCAACAAAAAAATAAAATGTTTTGTGCACAACTGCACATGAAGAATTTTACCACAGTAGAGTCACATTATTATGACCAGCAGCAAATAACCAGAGTAAGCGCCATGTGCAGCACGGACAGCGGGTAGACGGACTGGGAGTGACTCAGTACGGTCCTGGTAGGTTGTCACAGGTACCTGGAGCCATGCTGACTGCAGTACATCCCACAGCTGCTGGAGGGGGTGCGAGGGAAGATCCATAGAGCAATTGAGGGTGTCCCACAGATGCTTATTTGGGTTCCAATCTCGGCAATTAGGGGGCCAGGGTAGTACTTGGAAGTCTTGGTCATGCTCTTCTAACCAATGTCGGACATTTCTAGCCGTGTTATATGTCACATTGTCTAACTGGAAGATCACATCTGCGCCAAGGAAGATAATCAGCATGTATGGGTGTATGTGATCTGCAAAAATGAATTCATACCCAAATCGGTTGAGAGTGTCTTCCAAATGGATGAGTGGCCCAAAGAATGCCACCAAAAAACCTTCCCCAGACCATAATGTTGCCACCACCAGCTTGTGTTTTTCCATCAGTGGCTGTAGGGGGTTTGTTCTCTGATGTTTCTCTGCTGACACAACAACGTCCATCTGTTTGATGAATCAGAAAAGTGACTCATCGGAGGAGACAACCCTTTACCAACCTTTGGAAGTCCTATTCTGATACCGCCGACAAAATTGAAGCCTTTTCTGGCAATGCTACTTCATAAGCAGAGTTGCAGTGACCATCCATCTGCATTGGAGCCTCATACGCAGTAGGGTTCGATGAACTGTTGTGTTAGACACGCGCTTGGTAGTCCCTGGTTCATTTAGACCGTTAGCTGCTCCACTGTAGGGTGTCCGTCTGCCCTCGCACACCTTCGTAGCCGACGTTCCCCTCTCACATCAATGGCACGTGGTGCTCGACATCGCTTAATCACAACCTTTGGGCCAAAAGCCAATAATCATCAGTTTTTACAACTCTGATAAATAACCCCTTTTACCCATGATAGCAACGAGGGATATGTGTGCAGCCCATCACACATCTTATATACCCACCAAGCCAGCTCAGCGCACCATATATACCCACCGAGCCCGCTCAGCATACCTGAGACTTCCTTCATGAGCTACACGCTGCTGACATTGCAAGAAAGTGGTCTTAATAATGGGACTCGAATGTGTATTATGCGGCAATGCTTTGGGAATTTCTTTTGCATAAGGCAACATGATCTGAACATGATACAACTGCAACATAAAACAGGTCGATAGGATTCATACCTCGGACTAAGCCATAACAGTCAGACAAGTAATAATGTGTGAATGAATATATTAATTAACCTGCAGCAGACTGATAAACAGAAACAGGTTGTTACATGGATAACTTCGTCATTGATCTGTGCATTTAACTTATGGAGAACAATAGCTTATCAATTATTAATCAATACATAATCACTAGTTCCAGTGGTCTAAAAAGGCTTTTAATGGAATGACATTTGCAATATGTATTCACTCTGGATCTATAATTTTGCACTAATACAGCCTTTAAAAAACACCAAACAGTATTGGAGGCTAATGAATGATTTACAACAGAGAAGTCCATTCTCTTACCCCAGACTTTTATTACTCAGTCAGAGCATCCTTCATACAGTGACGCTGCTACGATAAATACAGGGGCTGCGGCGGAAGTAAAAATCATCAGAGCAGACGTGTTCCACAGGATGTGATACTTTCAGAGTCCATAGAATAGTCTGCGGTCTCTTTATTAAGGGTTGAGGAAATGTTCATGCAGTAATTAAGACATTAAAAGGAATTTATTTTAAATGTAGAATACTAATATCTACCAAGACCCTGAGCCCTTGCCCATAGGGGGCAGTAGTATAATAATCCCCATCTTGTACATAGAGGCAGTATTAGAAAAGTTATATTCTTGTACATAGGAGCAGTATTATAGTAGTTATATTCTTGCACATAGGAGCAGTATTATAGTAGTTATATTCTTGTACATAGAAGGCAGTATTATAGTAGTTATATTCTTGTACATTGGAGGCAGTATTATAGTAGTTATGTTCTTGTGCATAGGAGCAGTATTATAGTAGTTAGATTCTTGTACATAGAAGGCAGTATTATAGTAGTTATATTCTTGTACATAGGAGCAGTATTATAGTAGTTATATTCTTGTACATAGGAGCATTATTATAGTCGTTATATTCTTACCAAATTTCTTTTTATTGGAAAAGAGTAACAAGAAAGATAAAAATGTACTTTATACCAAGACAAGGTAAATAGGCATACCATAAAAGCCATCATGTAAAGTACAGGCATAGTACACATAAACGATAATGTGAAAATCAACAGGCAATATGAAATATAGTCGTTATATTCTTGTACATAGTAGGCAGTATTATAGTATTTATATTCTTGTACATAGGAGCAGTATTATAGTATTTATATTCTTGTACATAGGAGCAGTATTACAGTAATTATATTCTTGTACATAGGAGCAGTATTACAGTAATTATATTCTTGTACATAGGAGCAGTATTATAGTAGTTATATTCTTGTACATAGAAGGCAGTATTATAGTAGTTATATTCTTGTACATAGGAGCAGTATTACAGTAATTATATTCTTGTACATAGGAGCAGTATTATAGTAGATATATTCTTGTACATAGAAGGCAGTATTATAGTAGTTATATTCTTGTACATAGGAGCAGTATTATAGTAGATATATTCTTGTACATTGGAGCAGTATTATAGTAGTTATATTCTTGTACATAGCAGGCAGTATTATAGTAGTTATATTATTGTACATAGGAGCAGTATTATAGTATTTATATTCTTGTACATAGGAGCAGTATTATAGAGGTTATATTTGTACATAGGCAGTAATATAGTAGATATATTTGTACATAGGAGCAGTATTATAGCAGTTATATTCTTGTATTCAGGAGCAGTATTATAGTAGTTATATTCTTCTTGTACATAGAAGGCTGTATTATAGTAGTTATATTCTTGTACATAAAAGCAGTATTATAGCAGTTATATTCTTGTAAACAGGAGCAGTATAATAGTATTTATATTCTTGTACATAGGAGCAGTATTATAGTAGTTATATTCTTGTACATAGGAAGCAGTATTATAGTAGTTATATTCTTGTACATAAGGCAGTATTATAGTAGATATATTTGTACATAGAAGGCAGTATTATAGTAGTTATATTCTTGTACATAGGAAGCAGTATTATAGTAGATATATTCTTGTACATAGAAGGCAGTATTATAGTAGTTATCTTCTTGTACATAGGAGCAGTATTATAGTTATATTAGTGTACATAGTACGTATTATATTAGTGATTTTCTTTTAAATAGGGGGCACAATTATAGTATTTATATTCTTGTACACAGGAGGCAGTATTATAGTTGTTATATTCTTGTACATAGGAGCAGTATTATAGTAATTATACTTCTGTCCACAGGGGTCAGTATAATAGCAGTTTTGTTCTTGTACATAGGAGGCTGTGTTGTAGTAATTATATGCTTGTGCATCGGAGGTAGTATTATAGTAGTTTTATTCTTGAACATAGGAGGCAGTATTATAGTAGTTTTATTCTTGTACATAGCAGGCAGTATTATAGTAGTTATATTCTTGTACAGAGGAGCAGTATTTTCCCCTGTCGTTCTCCGGCAGCACATCATGGGTTAACTTGCTGTCATCTTCTCTCTAGGACCGCCCACCTAGCAATAAATTAGAATAATAGATTAAATAATTAATTAGTTTCCCTATAAGGGACGCCTCCCTACAAGGAACCATGTGTTTTTTTTATGTCCTCTTCCTAAGAAGAAGCCCACCTGCAAGTTGTTCACACGTGACCCGGCCATTATACCTTGTGTGCAAGGTTACTTGGCCCAGGAGTGTGTATAGCCATGTGTTGTTCCCTGGCTACACTCCTCTCCGCTTCAACGCCGGCCATGAAGTTTGCTTTTCAACTTCTTATCCGGGGATCGAGACTGCGGGCGGACGCGATCATATCACCGGAAGCGGAAGTCCCGAACTTCCGGTCTTTGGAACGCATAGTAAGACGCAGGCGCGGCGCGTCTGACGTCACTGGAGCGCCGCCCCTCTCCTCGCTAATGGCGCGAATTTACAGGTATTTAAAAATGGAGGTAGCGGAGCTTGGTGCCCCTTTGTGCCAGGCAGCCGAGCTCCAGCAATTTAAAGGTATTCTGCCTGTCTGCGGTCAGGCCACCTTTCTTGACCCACTTCTTCTGCCTGTTTCTCTCCTGGTTTCTGCATTTGTTGAGGATTTTTATTCTCCTCATACCACCTATTCTTATATATTTTAAGATGTCCAGCTCATCAAGTAAAGCTGAAAAAAGGAGCAGAAAAAGCAAACACAGGATGTGTCAATCCTGTGAACAACCTTTGCCAGATGATTTTCTTCAAAATTTGTGTGTGAGGTGTCATCGCGATACGCAGGAATCCTCCCCACCAAAGAAAAAGCATGTCTGCATTATCTGCCTGCTGACTACTCATCCAATATCTGCGAGAATTGCACCCAGCAGAAGAAGTCTCAGATATTGAAACAAGTAAAATTATGTCCTTATTTAAGACTTTCCTTAAACAGTCCAAAAAGAAGGGGTCAAGAAAAACGTTTTTATCCCCGTCCTTATCAGAAGAGTCTCTTCGCTCTGAGGGGGAAATTTCTTCAGACTCAGATTCTTCCGTCACTGAGGATAACTTCCTATTTAATAAAAAAGACGCAAACCGGCTTATAAAGGAAGTAAAAAACATTATGGAAGCCAGTAAAGGAAAAACGGGCAGCCGTCAAGAAGAAGATCTTTTCTACTTTCCTAAAAAGAAGGTGCCAGTGTTTCCCAGCCATCCAGTCCTTGGCTCTATCATGCACAAAGAGTGGGAACATCCAGTCGGAAGAATCAACCTGGGGTCCAGGTTTAAAAATATTTATAAAACTGATCCAGCTGAATCCACAAGCTGGGAATCCCCGGCCAAGGTAGACGCACCTGTAACCAGGTTAGCCAAAAGATCTTTCTTTCCCTGTGACGACTCAGCCTTATTGAAAGACCCAATGGAGAAGAAAGCAGACGGTCTACTCAAGAGACTTCATACTTATCTGGCATCTCTTAATAAAGCAGCAATGGCCACTGTTCCAGTAGCAGGCGCACTAAGAGTATGGCTTAGCCATTTAGGAAGAGACATCGAAGATGGTCTTCCCAGGGATGAGCTTCTTCAACAGTTACCTACCCTGAAGCTAGCAGCGGAGTTCCTCTGCGATTTTCCGGTAGACTCCTTGAGACTTATCGCAAAAAATATGGCTCTCACAAACTCGGTCAGAAGAGCAATCTGGCTTAAGCTTTGGTCCGGTGATCCTTCTTCAAAAAATCACCTATGATCCCTTCCTTTTGAAATTGGAAACTTTTTGGTTCACATTTAGATAAGCTCCTGGAAGCCAATATGGAGGACAAAGCACTCTCCTTTCCGCAACCGAAGAAAAGAGAGAAAAATAGTTTTTTTCATGCCTATAGAGGAGCAGAGTACAGAAGGTCTTCTTACAGAGGTCATCCCAGCCGCGGAAGATCTGACCGGAGAACCTGGAGGTCCTCAGAGAACTCAAGGAAAAAGACGGAGGAGAACAAGTCTTCTAAACCTGACTTCTGACGCCAAAAGTCAAGAAGTAGGAGGGCATTTATCTCTCTTCTACTCAGAATGGCGGCAGGTAACCTCAGATGTATGGGCTCTAAGCATCATTCAAGACGGATACAAACTGGAATTCAGACATCTACCGCAAAATCGTTTCCTTCTCAACAAAGAAGAAGATTTAGAAACTTTTCAGCCCTACAAGAGTATGTCAAAAAAGGGGCACTAGAACCTGTTCCAAGCAATCAAGTGTTTTCTGGAGTATACTCCAGAATTTTCAGAGTACCCAAACCTGGAGGAAAAAGCCGACTCATCATAGACCTCCGCTATCTGAACCGTTGCATGAAAAAGATTCACTTCAAGATGGAAACAATACGATCAATCTCTGCAATTCTCAGCAAAAATCACTTCATGGCATCTCTGGATTTAAGGGACGCGTACCTGCACATACCAATTCATCTAGGCTCAAGAAGATTTCTAAGGGTAGCGGTAAAGAAAAAGAAGAAGATTATACACTTCCAGTTCAAGGCCTTGCCCTTTGGCCTTTGTTTCGCTCCCAGAATTTTCACAAAAATAGCCATTGTCATTGCAGCAAAACTCCGTCTAGAAGGAATACAAATTTTTCCCCATCTCGACGATTGGCTGGTTGTCGCAGAATCAAAAACCCTGCTTCAGCTTCATCTATAAAGAACTATAAGCCTGCTTCAGGAGACAGGTTTCATTCTAAACTAGGAGAAGTCGGACTTAATACCCTCCACCTCCAAGGTCTTCCTAGGTTTTCTTATAGACACAGTGAAGATGAAACTATATCTTCCTCCTCTGAAAGTCACAACACTAAAGAGAGAAATAAACACCCTGCTGTCTCTACGATCACCCTCAGTTCGGAGAGTAATGAAGACGCTGGGGCACATGACGGCGGTGGCAGATGCTGTTCCCTGGGCAAATATCCACTCCAGGGATCTCCAGCTAAATTTACTACAAACCTGGCATCGAAGCAACTACCAATTGGGTGCAAAAGTGAAGTTGAACCCCTCTACAGTACAGAGCCTCTCCTGGTGGCTTCGCTCGACCAACCTAACAAAGGGGAAAAATTTTCAATTTCTCTCTCCAACAGTCATCACTACAGATGCCTCAGGCAAAGGCTGGGGAGCGCACCTCCAGAGCAGATGGGTCCAGGGTCTCTGGTCTCCCAGCGAAATAGCCCTGTCCTCTAACTACAAAGAGCTGAAAGCAGTCCTTCTAGCCATTCAAAACTTCAAATTCTACAAAGTAGGGAAACCAGTTCTGATTCGCTCAGACAATCTAGCGACAGTATTTTATTTGAACAAGCAAGGCGGAACGAGAAGTCCATCCCTGCTACATCTTTGCAAGAGAATCTTCAGTTGGGCAGAATCACACTTAGTGGACTTAAGAGCGATTCATATAAGAGGTTGCTCCAATACTCAGGCGGATCTTCTGAGCAGGAGGACGATCAACCGTGCAGAATGGGAACTAAATCCATCTGTCTTCAGGAACATCGTATCCAGATGGGGATGCCCGGCCTGGGACCTGATGGCGTCATCCAAGAACAAGAAGCTAGAACAATTCTGTTCCCTAAAGATTTCCGACAATCCTACAGTCGTGGACGCTTTTTCAATAAGCTGAAAGAACCTGTCGGCTTACATTTTTCCCCCAATGCCTCTCATTCCGAAGGTTTTACGGAAGATACTAGAAGAACAGCCTCAAGTGATGATAATAATAACTCCTTTTTGGCTGTGGAGATTTTGGTTTCCCCTTCTGCTCCATCTTGCCAAAGGGGATTATTGGAAACTTCCGCTTCGTCCAGATCTGCTTCTTCAGAACGGTCTCTATCACCAGAGCCTAGACCGTCTACACCTCACTGCATGGAGACTGAAAAAACCAAACTAGAGGAAAAAGGTCTTTCACAATCAGTAATAACTACTTTATTGGCCTCTCGCAATATGCTAAGATCTGGAACAAGTTCGGTGCTTGGTTGTCCCGTTCCGATTATGAAGAAATCAGTGTTTCCTCAGTTCTACAATTACTCCAAGATGGGTTTCAAAAAGGGCTCAAGCCCAATACCTTAAGGGCGCATATGACGGCCATAAATTCCATGACGGAAAATAAGTTTCTTCACCATCCACTAATCTTTAGATTTTTCAAAGCAATCAAGAGGCTAAAACCGATACATCGAGACCCTATGCCTGTGTGGGATCTTTCTTTAGTCCTGTGAGTTCTTATGTCTGCACCTTTTGAACCCTTTCAAGATACTGACCTCAAATGGTTATCTTACAAAACCCTATTCTTGACAGCTATCACATCTGCTAAGAGATTGGGAGAACTACAAGCCTTGTCCTATAAGTTCCCATACTTAAGGTTTTTACCAGATGGAGTCTTGTTGCGTACAGTACCGACCTTCTTACCAAAAGTTCCCTCTTCTTCCAACAATAACATCTTTTCTTCCAGTTTTCCAACCTGATCCAGCTAATGAAGAACAAAGTCTTCTGCACACACTGGATGTAAAAAGAGCTCTACAGATCTACATCCACAGAACACAAGCTTTCAGAAAGTCAGAAAACCTGTTTGTACTTTTTTCTGGTGCTTGAAAAGGGCATCGCCCTTCCAGAGATTCACTCGCTAGGTGGATAAAATCTACTATTTCGGAAGCTTATGTTCTTCAAACTTTGCTTATGTTTCTTATATTTCAGTGTTTGATAAAGGTCATTTTTTGACCGAAACGTCACATTTGTAACACCGACAGTTGCCACATATTAAAAAACAAAATAAAAATCAACACGAAAAGTATTTCACCATAACCGGAGTGCCTGTGTATACTTTACTTCGCTATATATACGGGGTTAGGACCCCACTACCAGTGCACCCGAAGCCTATATCCGACGTAGACGAGTGCCACTGCTCTACTATAACTTATTGCTAGGTGGGCGGTCCTAGAGAGAAGATGACAGCAAGTTAACCCATGATGAGCTGCCTCCGGACTCAAGGAAAGTAAAATCCCGGTAAGATTTTCCCTATAGCTGTTATATTCTTGTACACAGAGGTCAGTATTATAGTAGTTATATTCTTGTACATAGGAGCAGTATTATACTAATTATACTCCTGTCCACAGTGGTCAGTATTATAGCAGTTTTATTCTTGTCATAAGGGCAGTATTATAATAGTTTAATTCTATTACACAATGGTCTCCAAATAGGTGAAGGTTTCAATGGGTTGATTCACATCTTTCACATTTATATGGAATATCCTTTTTAAGATCAGAATACTGGGAATTCACCGAGCTGCGCCAAAGCCCTTAACCCCAATCAACAGCTTTTGTTATGAATTGGAAGCAAACTTTGTCACCAAACATCTTTAAATACATGCATTATATAATATAGATTTCTATAATAATATTAAATATAGTCAATAGATTAATTGATAGCAAAAGATATGATAGATAGATATGAGATAGATAGATAGATAGATAGATAGATAGATAGATAGATATGAGAGATAGATAGATAGATAGATAGATATGAGATAGATAGATAGATAGATAGATAGATAGATATGAGATAGATAGATAGATAGATAGATAGATAGAAGATAGATAGATAGATAGATAGATAGATAGATAGATAGATAGATAGATAGATAGATAGATAGATAGATAGATAGATAGATAGATAGATATGAGACAGACAGAAGTACATTCTGAACACATTTATGTTATATCCTCCAGTCAGACACAAAAGTGAAGAAATCTGTGTCCTCTAATATTTTTTAAGTATATTCACTAAAAGATATTTATGGAACCAGGCCACATCCAGTATGAGCACATCTTGTACAATGGACACCTTCCCTCAAGTAAGATAGATTTAGGTTGGGTAACCATGTTTCACCGGGGAAGTCATTCGGAAAAGAATGATAGAGAGCCCTTACAGAGGTTTATCAAAGTCATCTCTGTGCTGGAGGACCATTTTTCAGAGGACAAAGGGTTGTTTACCTGCAGTCCACCTGTAAGGTACAAGTCCGAGCACTGAACGCTACATTGCAATATCATATTTCACAGCCGGTTGAACCCAGAGCTGAAGGAAATGACAGATAAATAATTTTCTGTCTTTTACAAAATATTTTGTACAAAACTCAACTTTGCTAACTACAAGGAAATTGAGCAATATCATTTTTACCCTTCAAGCCAATCACTTCTATTTAAGTGTAGATGTAGCGCTAGCAGCCATATTGTAACAGATGACACTACGGTCATTGTACAGGTTTTTTTTTCATCATGCTTCCTCAGAAAGAACTATTCCTAGATATGACTGATGGAAACCTAAAAAGTACAGTAGAGAAAAGCACAGGCCATAGTCTCCATATACCACATGGTATATCCAGTTGGGTGCCAGGGCTCTAAAGAGATCATCAATATATTTCTGCAATGATTGGAATGTACGGTAATTGTTTTACCTTTTTTACCTTATTTTTTTAGCTTTTCTACCACCTTGTCATGGGCATAGCATAGCATGAAAGCGCTCATTGCCCATGGCCCTTCCGCTTCCCCTCTCTTGCCACTACCTGGTGCTGCCTGAGGCGATCGCCTCACCTGGCCTCATTGGTGGTGCACCCCTGGTAGAGCGGTCCATAGTTCAGGAGGGTAGTGAGATGAGCTGTGGTTCGGTAATGTTGCAGAGTTGAGTATATGATATAATGGGTAGTTCAGCAGAGTAGTAAGGTGAGGCAAGGTTCAGTAATAGGGATGTAGCAGAGCTGAGTATAAGATATAGTGGGAAGTTCTGTAGGGTAGTCTGCCAAGCCACGGTTCAGTAATGGTGATGTAGCAGAGTTGCAAAAGATGGGGCAAAACACTAATAATAACTAAGTCATATAGATGGGGGTGTTCCCCTTTAGAAATGCGTCCACCTGTGTCCTATTATATATGTTTTTGGCTATTCTGCATCTGTCTAAGGGCACATTTTACCTTGAATAATAAGTACCTTACAGTCATAATGATTGTATAAAGAGATATTCATTTAGCCTGCATCGATATGGCCCCCATTTATGGGATTCCGATAAGAATATTTTTTAATTATAACGCCAAGTGTTTCATAAAACAATAAAAATCAGTGAATACCCGACGTAACTAGACTGACAAATGAGGCAATCTGAGAGCCGAAATGTCACAACACCATCGGCTCCTCGTTAGCATGTAAACCTTTCTAACATAATGTACAATTGATTGTGCATTAATTGATCAATAAGCTGCCACTCGGCAGACTCGTGCCCAGATGGATCTCCTAAATGGTATTTCCATACATGCGTATAATGAGACGCACAGGGGGAATCGCGTGTCACTCTTTCCCCTATTAGCGCTGACAAAATGATTAAAAACGAGGCAGTCACTTTTTCTCCCCCCGTCCTGTAGAAATGTTCATGAGAATATTGTTCGCTCGTCTATGCAGTTTTAGACAAGTCTTAAGTAGCTTTATAGCAATGTTCCTGCTTATCAGAGCAGTCCTACATTTTTTCATATATATATATGGTTTCCGGTATCATATTCCTATCATTTTTATAGGGACGACATATTCAGAAGCAATATACAGAGAACGCATTTACTCAGGGGTGTAGTTATAGTAGGTCATCATATGACCTGTAACTCACCTGACCGTGCAGGGAGGCTAAGTCATGACTGATGGGGGTCACCTTTTTTTGGCCAGCCCGGGCATATTCGACATATTCGGAAGCAATGTACAGAGTCCAAAGTCGCAGGACATCCTTTTATTTCAGAAATGAAAGGGAAAATGAAATATCTGAATATTCCAGGAAGTGATGGGTGAGGCGGCCTATCTTTTAGGCTATGTCTGGAACATGGCCACCATCTTGATACTGCCATATTGGATCAAGGGCAAATTTTTATAATGGGATAGGGGTCATGTAGAATATTAAAGAAGACCAGAATTTTGTCAGAAATCGATTGCTGCAATCAGATTTGCTATATATCTTGTGGTTATCAACACAGAAAGTTCAAAGTTCTGTGTTCAGCACACATTTAACATGTCCAATAGCTGTGCATCACAGGGAACGTTCCCAGTTGTTGAGTCAAAAGTCCTGAGAATTTTGACTCACCCTGTACAGAGTGTGCATTTACTTGGGGGTGGGTATATGAGCTCAGGGGTGTAGTTATAGGAGGTGCAAAAGTAGCAGTCCCTTCCTTCAGCCGTCCCTTAGCTGTCCCTCAAACAGAGGTCATCATATGACCTCTAATTTACCTTTGCAGGGAGGGTAAGTCATGACTGATGGGGGTCACCTGTTTTAGGCCAGCTCAGGCATATTCGACATATTCGAAAGCAATGTACAGGGTGAGTCCAAAGTCACAGGACACCCTTTTATTTCAGAAATTAAAGAGAAGACAAAATATCTGAATACTCCAGCAAGTATTGGAGTGAGGGGCCTATCTTGTAGGCTATGTCTGGAACATGGCCTCCATCTTGATACCACCATATTGGATCAAGAGCAAATTTTTCTAATGGGAAGGGGTCATGTTGCATATCAAAGAAGTCCGGAATTTTCTAAGAAATAGTTTGCTAAGATTTGCAATATCTCTTGTGGTTTAACAGTTATCAACACAGAAAAATTCAAAACATCAAAGTTCTGTGTAAAGCACCAGAGACAACCCAATGAACATGTCAAATAGCTGTGCATCACAGGGAATGTTCCCAGCTGTACAGATAGTATATTTACTTGGGGGTGGGTTTATGAGCTCAGGGGTGTTGTTATAGGAGGTGCAAAAGTAGCAATCCCTCAGCCGTCCCTCGAACAGAGGTCATCATACAACCTGTAACTCACCTGATGGTGTAGGGATGTGAATCGTGGCTGACGTGTTCATCTTGTTGGGTCAGCCCCTGCAGTCCATATCAGCAGGCAACTCTTTTGGACTAGTTATTAGGGGGGCTGTGATTTCAACCTTAGCCCAAGGCTTCTAAAGACATTAGTGATATTGCCCAATCTAAGCCAATGGTAGCAGTGCCCCTTCCCACCAGCGGGGGTTATTTGGTCCCTTTCACCTACAGCTCATCGTCCTTTCTACCTCTAACACTCCGAAATTAGGAAAATCCAGAATATAACTGATGCTGACGTCAGTTATTGCATTTGATGGCCATGTTCAATGTCTTCATGTTGGACCCAGAGTTTAGTTTTTTTTACCACATACTCTATGGTTGTCCATTCACACAAGATCAATGTTGGCCGAAATGCCCAATTTTGACCTGTTTAAGCTGATATTCATTTAGAAATTGTTAATTGCAAGCAAACTATTAGTCACATTGGGCAATGGGATTCTATGCCTGCCAGAAATGTTATATGTCTAGTAGGATTTTTTTCCCCATTATGGGCTGAAAATGCAAGTGTACAGAATCACTGTCTGAATGCAGCTGATCCTTTGCCATTTTGCACCTTGATCGTTCATACAAACATTTAGATGGATGATTAGCCACATTTCTACATAGGATACGGGATAACGGTTAGATCATTGGAGGTCCTACCACTGGTATCCCCACTGATTATTAGAATGGAGCCCCCCCTCCCCGAAATAAACACAGTATCAGATTGAGCATGTGGACTTCCACTCTATTCATCTCTGAGACTGCTTGAGATAGCCAAGTGTGTTTATAGTAAGTTTCATACAGATTAATGGAGCAGCTTGACCTGCCGCTCCATTCATTTTAAGGGGTCCTGCGGGATTCAGGGCCACTATTCTAATTTTTGGAGGGGGTCCAGGCTGATGTAAGAGTCTATATTCCGTGGAGACAGGATAACTTCAAATTACAGGATTACCCCTTTAAGTGTACAGCCGACTTGGAGAAGTCTCCAATTCCGGCTGTTGTGTTGGGAGTGTATGTAGTGTGAGTACGTATCACAACTGTTCACGATGGCGTGCTCACAGAAAAAGCACCTGCACCTTCGTCGCACTGTGCAGAGGTTTTTGGTAGGAGGGTGTTAAAGGGGTTATCCCACCATAAAAACGTATCACCTATCCATGGTATGTAGACCATTGGGTCCCCCACTTATCATGAGGATGCGGAGTCGTTGAAGTCCCCGAGCAATGGTCATGAGTTTGCATTACCACTTTATTCATCTCTATGGAAGGTCCGGAGGCAGATGAGCACTGAACCCAGATTCTGTTCAGCAGTCCCATAGCAATGACGTGGCAGTGCATACCACAACCATCACTTCATGCACTCAGTGGACTCTGGAACTCTCCTGATCATTGTGGGTCCCAGCAGTCGAATCTACTGGATAGTTGATAAGTTGTTATGGTAGGACAACCCCATTAATGGTGCATCCGTGTGCTTCTGCATCCATGCAGGCACTCTGCAAAAGATAGGACATGTTCTGTACTTCACCATAACATGCGGACCGCAGAAAAATTCAAGTCAATGGGTCCGCACAATGATACAGCATGCATACGGCCAGTATCCATGTTTTGAAGATCCGCGGTTTGCAAGACAATGGGTCGTGCCTATTTTCATTTAAATAAATGGAGCTGAGAAGCAATACCAATCACAACCCATGAACAAGGGAGGCGCTGTTTTTCCGAATATAAAATATCTTACTGCCCATCAATAGAATTAAAGCCTGTGAAAGAAAATTTAGAGTTCAATTAACACAAACAAATTACTTTTATGGCCAATAGAAGGGTTTAATTACAGCCCGTCTGATTTTTATGCGACTCCTGACGATCTCGCATTTTGCCCAGGACGGACATCCGACTCCCACTGTTTAACTATATTCAATCATAAATTTTTATTTTAAACATAAAAAGCAATTCAACCTCACACGTACAAGAATATATCTATTATACTGCCTTCTATGTACAAGAATATAACTACTATAATACTGCCTCCTATGTACAAGAATATAACTACTATAATATTGCCTCCTATGTACAAGAATATAATTACTATAATACTGCCTCCTATGTAGAAGAATACAACTACTATAATACTGCCTCCTATGTACAAGAATATAACTACTATAATACTGCCCTTATGTACAAGAATATAACTACTATAATACTGCCTCTTATGTACAAGAATACAACTACTATAATACTGCTTCCTATGTACAAGAATATAACTACTATAATACTGCCTCCTATGTACAAGAATATAACTACTATAATACTGCTCCTATGTACAAGAATATAACTACTATAATACTGCTCCTATGTACCAGAATACCTCTACTATAATACTACCTCCTATGTACAAGAATATCACTACTATATCACTGCCCTCTATGTACAAGAATATCACTACTATAATACTGCTCCTATGTACAAGAATATAACTACTATAATACTGCCTCTTATGTAGAAGAATATAACTACTATAATACTGTTCCTATGTACAAGAATATAACTACTATAATACTGCCTCTTATGTACAAGAATATAACTACTATAATACTGCTCCTATGTACAAGAATATAACTACTATAATACTGCTCCTATGTACCAGAATACCTCTACTATAATACTACCTCCTATGTACAAGAATATCACTACTATATTACTGCCCTCTATGTACAAGAATATAACTACTATAATACTGCTCCTATGTACAAGAATATAACTACTATAATACTGCTTCTATGTACAAGAATATAACTACTATAATACTTCCTCCTATGTACAAGAATATAACTACTATAATACTGCCCTTATGTACAAGAATATAACTGCTATAATACTGCCTCCTAAGTACAAGAATATAACTACTATATACAAGACCCCAGAATTTCTACATAGGCTTAACCCTGAAATCCCGAGTGTGTGCTGGAGATGCGGAGAGGGTGTAGGTTCACTTTCACATATTTGGTGGTACTGCGAGAAGATCAGGGACTTCTGGTCCAACATTGAGGCTTTGATAAATGAGATTTGTGCTACTCAGGTCAAATTGGATCCCAAACTGATCCTTCTCTGGTGTCCCAGTGACTCGCTTTCTCCCTCTAGCTCTGACCTCCCCACTATGCTACTCACAGCAGCGAGAATGCTTATTCCGTTGCTTTGGAAAGATGTTACACCTCCATCCGTGCTGATGTGGAGGGACAGGGTAGATCAGTTCTATAGATTTGAGGAACTTGCCCACTGGGAGACATTCACCCGTTCTCGATTTCTCAAGATCTGGACACCATGGAAATGCTATAGGAAGTTCACTTAATGGAGTAGAAGGGTACCCTCCCCCTATTCTACCCTCCCGATCTTCCCTACTTTTATTGTATTGTTCTATTATTGCTTATTTTCTGGACACCATACTATGCTTCCTTATGCAATACTTGGTCACTCCAAGGAGATACCTGTACTTTTTCTGTCATACCGTGACTATGTTGATGTGAAACTGTATGATGTCATTTATGCTTTTAATAAAAAAGAAATTTGGTTAAGAATATAACTACTATAATACTGCTCCTATGTACAATAATATAACTACTATAATACTGCCCCTATGTACAAGAATATACCTACTATAATTCTGCTTCTATGTACAAGAATATAACTACTATAATACTGCTCCTATGTACAAGAATATAACTACTATAATACTGCTCCTATGTACAAGAATATAACTACTATAATACTGCTCCTATGTACAAGAATATACCTACTATAATTCTGATTCTATGTACAAGAATATAACTACTATAATATTGTCTCCTATGTACAAGAATATAACTACTATAATACTACTCCTATGTGCAAAACACTTACGGTCTTGTGAATGCCCCCTTAAGCAAGACGATTGGTCGTGTCTATTTTCATTGAAATAAATGGAGCTGAGAAGCAATACCAGTCACAACCCATGAACAAGGGAGGCGCTGTTTCTGCAAAATAAAAAGACAGAATTTTTTCGAATATAAAATATCTTACTGCCCATCAATAGAATTAAAGCTTGTGAAAGAAAACTCAGAGTTCTATTAACACAAAAAAATGACTTTTATGGCCAATAGAAGGGTTTAATTACAGAAGCCCGTCTGATTTTTATACGACTCACCCTGACGATCTCGCATTTTGCCCAGGACGGACGTCCGACTCCCACTGTTTAACTATATTCAGTCATAAATATTTATTTTAAACATAAAAAGCAATTCAACCTCACAAATTGTCCCGTCAGCTAATGAATGAGATTGACCTCAAGACAATTCGCTTAATAAGTGCGTTCATTAATTACACTGGTCATTAAGTGATAATAGACTGTCAGGCTGCTTATGAAAAAGTGACTGTTCTTGGTTAATGTTTTCACCATATAATTACAGAGGGAATAGAAGCCGAAAGGCAGATATCAACATATTTCACTCATTACATCAAGTGTAATATCACTAAAAATACAATCAACATTGCTGCCGGGGCGTCAGGAATCATTGAACTGAACTGACATGGACACGACAAGCTTGTAATCTAATTGTCTCATCTCATTTAGCTACGGGAGAGCTCTATGGATAACACAAAGATTGCTCTTATATACAGATCAAAGTGCCAAAGAATGGGGCAATATCAAACCTGATCAACAATGTGTCACAAATTCAAAGCATACATTCGTCAATGCAGACTGTAAACAAGCAGAGAATGATAGAAACCTCTGATCTGAACCATGTAAAATCATGAATTCAGCTCTGGAGTAAGAAATGAGCTATAACACTTAATAACAAAAATGTAAGTGTTGTAATGCATGTTATCAGTGATTCCACCAGCAGAATGGTGAGTGCAGCTCTGGAGAAGAATAAAAAATGTAACCTGCAATCCATACAAGATGATTAATGTAATGTATATACTTATGTATGACTTTACCAGCAGAATAGTGAGTGCAGCTCTAGAGTTTAATGCATGAAAATACTATAATATTTCTCCTATGTACAGGAATATAACTACAATAATACTGCCTCCTATGTACAAGAATATAACTACTATAATACTGCTTCCTATGTACAAGAATATAACTACTATAATACTGCTTCCTATGTACAAGAATATAACTACTATTATACTGCTCCTATGTACAAGATCATAACTACTATAATACTGCCTCCTATGTACAAGAATATAACTACTATAATACTGCTCCTATGTACAAGAATATAACTACTATAATACTGCTCCTATGTTCAAGAAAATACCTACTATAATACTGCCTCCTATGTACAAGAATATAACTACTATAATACTGCCTCCTATGTACAAGAATATAACTACTATAATACTGCTTCCTATGTACAAGAATATAGCTACTATAATACTGCTCCTCTGTACAAGAATATAACTACTATAATACTGCTCCTATGTACAAGAATATAACTACTATAATACTGCCTCCTATGTACAGGAATATAACTACTATAATACTACTCATATGTACTATAATACTACCTCCTATGTACAAGAATATAACTACTATAATACTGCCTTCTATGTAAAAGAATATAACTACTATAATACTGCTCCTATGTGCAAGAATATAACTACTATAATACTGCTCCTATGTGCAAGAATATAACTACTATAATACTGCTCCTATGTACAAGAATATAACTATTATAATACTGCTCCTATGTACAAGAATATAACTACTATAATACTGACTCATATGTACAAGAATATATCTACTATAATACTGCTCCTATGTACAAGAATATAGCTACTATAATACTGCTCCTCTGTACAAGAATATAACTACTATACTACTGCTCCTATGTACAAGAATATAACTACTATAATACTGCCTCCTATGTACAGGAATATAACTACTATAATACTACTCATATGTACTATAATACTACCTCCTATGTACAAGAATATAACTACTATAATACTGCCTTCTATGTAAAAGAATATAACTACTATAATACTGCTCCTATGTGCAAGAATATAACTACTATAATACTGCTCCTATGTACAAGAATATAACTACTATAATACTGCTCCTATATACAGGAATATAACTACTATAATACTGCTCCTATGTACAAGAATATAACTACTATAATACTGACTCATATGTACAAGAATATATCTACTATAATACTGCTCCTATGTACAAGAATATAACCACTATAATACTGCTCCTATGTACAAGAGTATAACTACTATAATACTGCTCCTATGTACAAGAATATAACTACTATAATACTGCTCCTATGTACAAGAATATAACTACTATAATACTGCTCCTATGTACAAGAGTATAACTACTATAATACTGCTTCGTCTATACAGGTAAAATCTGAAGATTATATCATGTTGCTTTTAAAAATATATAATGCAAAAATAAGCTACCCGCCCCCCCCTCATTATTTCACCTGCATAGCACTAATGTGTCTCTGTGACAGCTGGATATTTTTGCATGTCTACAGATCATTATTCCAGTTCATAATAGATTTGCAATGTGAGAATCAATCTTGAGTCAGCGGCGAGGCCTCTAGTTTTAAAATAATAGTTTGTATTTTTTTTTCCAGCCAACCTTGTTAACCAAGAGCCAAATTCCTAATCACCTGCATTTGCATAGCAGCCTCCTGTGCAGAACGGAGCGCGCACTAACATCAATAAAGACTCTGTTTCAGGCCAAATTCATCACCGGAGATTGTAAATGCATTGCACAGCCCAATAAAATTGCCTCCACTTTTCATGTTCAGAGAGAATGCATAAGTATGTACACCCCCCTCTATTAACACTCAGTGTGCTAGTGAGAAATAGGCATATGGCCTCATCCAGACATGTGTCTTGTGCCCGTGTTTAACCCCAAGAGTGCTTTGGTTCAAAATGGCTAGATGTTTTTTTAGCTATTTTGTGCATATGGTGGTTTTTTGGCCCTAAATTTACATTTTTGGGGGCCACAATCATTTCTGCATCATGTTTGTGTTACATGAAGCAAAGAATTTTCTAACATTCCTTTATTATACTTCCTAGAATTTACAAAAGAATTGCTAGCAGTCTATAATGATGGTTCAGCCGGGTGTTACCAGTTGGGGGGTGTCCCTGCTTTCTAATATTACTATTTCATTTTTGGTCTGTATGCTGGCAGATAAATGTAGATAGACAGACAGATAGACAGACAGACAGATAGATGTAGATTGATAGATATGAGATAGATAGATAGATAGATAGATAGATAGATAGATAGATAGATAGATAGATAGATAGATATGGGATAGATAGATAGATAGATAGATAGATAGATAGATAGATAGATAAGATAGATCAAGCTGAAATTGACTCGTATAACATGTCACAGTGTTATCTCAGTTATCTCGTGACAAAAGCCATTCAAATGCATTTTTTAGGCTGAGTTCACATCACCGGTTTCATTTCTTCTGATTCTGATCCATCAGAAGAAGAGGGAGATAGAGAAGAAAAACAGGATCCTATTGCACCAGTTGTCATCCGTTTGAGACATTTCCGTCTGAGCTCCGTTTCTTTTTTTTTAGATGGAAAAAAAGGTTATGCATGCAGTACTTTTTTCCATCTAAAAAAACTTATCTCAGACGAAAAATTTGTTTTAAACGGATGACGGATAGATGACGGATCTTCTTATGATGGATAGATATGAGATAGATAGATAAATAGATAGATAGATAGATAGATATGAGATAGATAGATAGATAGATAGATAGATATTAGATAGATAGATAGACAGATAGATAGATAGATAGATAGATAAATAGATAGATAGATAGATAGATAGATATGAGATAGATAGATAGATAGATATTAGATAGATAGATAGATAGATAGATAGATAGATAGATAGATATGAGATAGATAGATAGATATATAGATAGATAGATAGATAGATAGATAGATAGATAGATAGATAGATGTTAAATAGAGATACTGGGAGAATTTTTGAAGTCAGTTTTCTTGCGTCTGTCTTGCCAGAATCCCAGACATATTTCTGACACATCATCGTCTCATAATGTGTGATAAATTACTCACATCTTAAACATAACTCTTTTGTCTAGAGACGCTGCCCCCATTTTTTATGCCGCCCCTTCACCGGAGTGAGAGCGCAGCATTTTTTGAGACTTTTTTAAAATGTCGCAGCTGATCAATCCGGTGCTCACTTAATTTACACGGCTAACCACCGCTTTTTAAAAGTGGCGAAAGCACCAGAATTTGTGACTTTTTTACGCCACAATTCTGCCTCTGACAACTGACCCCCGCCCTCTTTTCTGGACACAACTAGTGATATAAATGTGAAGCTCTAAGCATTCCAATAACCAGTATGATTCTTATTATTCCTGCATCGTTTCGTCACTTTTTGGTTATTTTCTGTTGACTTCCTTTGCTTTCGTCTTGTACAGCAGATACTTTGTGTCCTTTTTATCTGAGGCTGATTTGACGCCAGATCTTTTAGGCAGTATTTGCTAAGATGACCTAGCCTGCTGCGTCTCCTGCGTGAAACCTGCAGCTTTTGGGACGCGTCTCGGCCGCTCCACGCCTGACATGTACAAACTGTTGCCTTTAGGACGCTTGTCTGATTTTCTACAGTGTGAAGGTTGAGTTGAGTCATTTTGCACCCAATTACTTTGCAGTAAATTTGTCGGATGATTCCTGTCGCGCGGTATTGATCCGACATGTCACCTTGAACTTCTTTATTGACACATCAAAGGCAGCGCGGCACAATTTACCACTTCCCAATTATGGCATTTATATGATGTCACAGGCCCGGCTGTCATGTTCAGATGAGGGACATTTTCCCCCTCTCACCAATCACTTAAGGAGCATTTGCCATTATTCTCTGACCTTTTCCCAGTCAGATGGGGGTTCATAAAATACATTATTAGCAAACGTGTCAGTTTTCATTTGGTCTCCCTGTTTTTTCTCCTAATGTGAAATGTTATGTTTGCAATGCCACCCAAGCTCGCCGGGTCCAGGGGGCACAGGTGTATAGTTCATGGGTATGTATATTTTATTATATATATATATATACATTTATTTATTTATATATTTATGTATATATTATATTTTATATTTTTTATGGCTTCAAGAGATCTCACATAGGAAGTAAAGCAACTTTGCGTTATAAAAATAAAATAAAAAGTCTCCTATCGTTTTGTGTATACAGCTCTTATGCAGACCAATAGTTACAGACAAGAAACAAAACCTACATGTAGAGTCATCCAAAAGTCGTGTGCTGCCCCCCACCATCTGCTGCTTCATAGAGGTACATTGTTCTGCCCAGGAACTGTGTACACAAAAAGATTTTTAATCAAAAAAGCTTTTTTTTTTTTAAATTCTTGAAGCAGTGAAACAATAAACAATGAGTTGCTAAAATGGGTAATTTATACATATTGCATCCTTTGCCTTAGTCCAGTAGCTGAGGTGCAGGCCACTAGCGGGTAATATTTTGGGAAATGGACAAACACGCGGGGATTTTAGTGCAGAGTCACTTTTTAAAAATGCCCATAGTCATTTGGTACCGGTTCAAAAAAGCAAGTTTTTCTACAATAGAGGCCAGGACCATAAGAGGTGCGGAGGATGCCGTTGCATTTGGAAGCTATGGCCAGAAGAGATCCAATAGGTCTTTTGTCCCCTAGGAGGACAGCAGTACTATCATTGATGACCTCCCTGAGGGCCCTTTTTAAATTCTGCATAGGGGCTTGGTAGAGAGGAGAGGGATAAGAGTTGCCAGACACCTCCAGCGCTGCTTATCTTGGAGGAAAAGGGGAGATTCAACCAACATTTTCCAAAAAGGAAAGGCCCTCGGGGTCTGCAGAAAGCCATAGACACAATAATGATGGCAGAAGCCCACGTTGCAAAACTCCTTTTTTTGCTTTTTTTTTTTGGACAACCAAAAATCATAGTCAAATTGGAAAATGAATGATACCGGTCGTGAGTGATGTCTGTTTATCAGGGACAGAAAATGTCAAGCATTTGTATTGTGCAGCTGGGGAACTCCCCGGAAAGTCATACTTTTCAAGTGTTGGAAGAAACCGGAATACCTGGGGGAAATCTATGCAAACACTGGGAGAACATACAAACTCCATGCAGATGTTGTACCTCAGATCTGAACCCAGGACCCCGGTGCTACAAGACACCCGTGCTAACCGCTGCCGCAAGGGCCCCCTCGAGGATGAGACTGTGAAAAACAACCTGTGTGGAGCAGAAAAACATACCACATCACCAGGGGCATAACTAAAAATGACTGGGCCCCACAGTAAATTTTTGAATGGGCCCTCTTCCCCCAGCAACTTCTTCACAGCTCCTACAGTGTTACTGTTTATAATGTCATTGTATAATATGTTTGAGGGGCCCTGAATTATAACATCTTTTAGTCCTCCTCCTTGGTGGGCCCCTTCCGAGCTCGGGCCCCCACTGAGTTTGGGCCCTAAAGAAGCCACTTCCGCTGCTTCCCCTATAGCTACACCCCTGCACATCACGTCATTTCCAGTAGTCAAAGTAGAGTTTATATGCAAGTATTTTTGGGATACCATAAAGAGCAATAGGTGCGATATGGTTGTATCAGTTTGGTATTGAATGGCTGCATTGTCTGGAAGTATTATTTGGCACTGCAAGTCATTATAGAAACATTTAACACATATGTTATACGTATATATGATAATTATGGTCAATAGATACATAGATACTGTAGATGATAGATAGATAGATAGATAGATATGATCATATGTGATAGATAGATAGATAGATAGATAGATCATATGTGATAGATAGATAGATAGATAGATAGATAGATATGAGATAGATAGATAGATAGATAGATAGATAGATAGATAGATAGATATGAGATAGATAGATAGATAGATAGATAGATAGATAGATAGATATGAGGTAGATAGATAGATAGATAGATAGATAGTAGATAGATAGATATGAGATAGATAAATATATGAGATAGATAGACAGATAGGAGAAAGATAGATAGATAGATAGATAGATAGATATGAGATAGATAGATAGATAGATAGATAGATATGAGATAGATAGATAGATAGATAGATAGATAGATAGATAGATATGAGGTAGATAGATAGATAGATAGATAGATAGATAGATAGATATGAGATAGATAGATAGATAGATAGATATGAGATAGATAGATAGATAGATAGATAGATAGATAGTCCATAGGAAAGAAAGCCAGATTTTGGAGTGCTGTTGGCTTTCTTTCCTATGGACTATTGAATTGAACCGTGGTGCTGGTTCTGTGTCTGCCGGATTTTTGCACCCCTCTTTGCTAAACAGTGTGCTGCATCCTTCTCTAAATCTAAATAGATAGATAGATAGATAGATAGATAGATAGATAGATAGATAGATAGACATATAGATACATATATACTGTAGATCAGAGGTGCACACCTGGTTGGGGGCCACATTGTCAGCCTGAACCAATTCCAAGGGCCGAAAATAAAACTTAAAGGGGTATTACCAACTGAAATACTGTATTTACAGCATATAGAACATACAGTATATAACATTAATATCTAGTTACACTTCCGGGACTCCCATCTAATAAGAGAATACAGAAAGATTCATGTGAGCAGCCACAAGACATAGACATACATATCTGTTACCAGATGGTTGGGGGCCACACAGAATGGTATCGAGGGCCGCATGTGGCCCCCGATTCGCAGGTTGTGCACCTCTGCTGTAGATATTAGATAGATAGATAGATAGATAGATAGATAGATAGATAGTGTAGATATTAGATAGATATTAAATGGATAGATAGAGAGATAGATAGATAGATAGATAGATAGATAGATAGATAGATAGATAGATAGATAGATAGATAGATAGAAGCAATGGATAAAAGTCCATCGTGCTGTAAGTTTACTATCACTTGCCAACCCTGATTAAATGGTGTCTATAGGCAATTTTTCCTTCCAAACTGTATATTTATAGGGTGGCAAGGGTTTATTACTCCATTTTATTCTATCAGTGATGGTAATGTATGTATACATGTCAGAAATACTGTATTCTAGGTGTCTACAAAGGAAGACCCTCCATGTTTCAGCCATGAGACTCTACATAATTCCCTATGACCCTTGCTAATGATCTGCTTCTTGCAATTCAATATGCCTGCAAGCCCCATCTGTGTGACCCAGCCAAGATCAGCTAAGAGGTCCACAGAAAACAAAGGTGTCAACAGCACATACAATTATACAAGCATGTTATTCAGGCACTGACTTGTGAAATTATTTTATTTAGACGCCCATCAGTCAATTGCTCCCATTCCCCGATATGCAAAGACACAACACGCACAAGGTTAAATCTCCGTCTAGTTAAACACGCCGTAGTGAACGGGGGGATTTCTGTCCAGTCTTGCAAAGGGGAAATGGAGACGTGTTTGACCTCAGTGGCTCGATTGCAACGTATAAGTTAAATTAGTCTGAAGTCGTCTTGTGTCTTCAGCGTGAAGGTGCGCACACTGCAAGTGCCTGTCTTAAATCTGTCACTCCAAGGTCAATGGTAAGTATTCACAAAGTCAAGAACAATTCACGTTTTGTACAATAGCAGTTTACTTCACTTCTACCTGTAAATATATCTTCCCCCGTTTCACTTGGTGACAGGGCTTGTCCCTCAGAAGACAACAAACACGGGCGCCAACTTGTGTGATAAATTACACGCTTCTCTGGAAACAGCATTTTGGGCCTAAAGCACTAAAATAAAGAGTAAAAATCTTAAAGGAGTATTCCCAAAATCAGACTTCTCAGAAGGCCGCATTGATGGAGGTCCTTGAATGGAACCATGACCTGGCCATGACTAAGCAGCAGGACATTAGTGGGATTTTACCCAGGAACGTTTGTATAGGGATTACAGCAGTGCAGGACTGGGATTCCTTGGGCCCACCAGAGGAAATTTTTCTTGGGGCACAACCCTTATATCATTCAAAAGAAATACACACTAGAGGCAAGTGACTGGCTCCAAAGGCAGCTCCATGTTTTTATTTTCTCCTGAATCTTTGGGGCCCATTGTGGTATCAGAGCCTGGGCCCACTGGGGAACCTTTGAAACTCAAGTGAGCCATTCTAACTCCGGATTACAGAGGCTTAAAAGTTCACTCCACCCCATAGCACTATAAATTATGCTATTGCAGATTTTGCATAGGGGTTCAGGAGCGTCATGTTAACCCTCTAGTGCTTGAAAGCTAGCCATACACATTAATGTTGGCCATCCCTATCAATTTTATTGGTACCAGCCGACCACCTAGTGTGTATGAGGGCCTCAAAACTCTCCCCCAATAGTAGATGTCAGGAATAAGAAGAACTGGTCAGCTGAATTTCAACATGTCTTTCACACCAGCATTAGGAAACTCCAGCCTGCTGGAATTCTCTGGATCTAGCATAGCTTCCTGCCCGCTGGGCCCCATTGAGTATAATGGGAGCAGGCGGACATACAGCCGTTCCCCAGCATTTATGCAATGGCGTCCAGCAACTTTTGTCCCATCGAATCCCAGAATATATTCAAGGGAGCGATCAGATCTCCACCGGTTCCCATTATAGTTAATAGGGTCCAGTAGGCAGATGGCACTTTCTGGCTATGCTGGATCCAGAGAACTCTGGCACGGTCTTCTTTGCCGAAACAGCCTGCCGGATGTCTCTAAAGCTGGTGTGAAACTCGCCTTATCCTTTTGTTCTCAGAGAGATAAGCCACCATAATAGGTGTTTGGCGGTAATTTACTTACCATTCTGAAAACATGCACGCTTCGCCATGCCATATGTGCATGTGTATTGGGGAGTTAAAAAAGATAGTTGTTGGCCCAACAAGTATTCAGGCATCAGCTGGCTAAAACAATTATGAGGGTCCTGGCTCTAACTAATGAGCTCCCATGACATGTTTGCAGGAATCCCCCTTTGGACCAAGGGCGTAACTACCATAGCGGCAGACCATGCCACTGCTATGGGGCCCATGGCAAGAGGGGGCCCAGTTGGGATCATCTCCTCTTCTAACGGGGGGAAAACTTGGTCAGGACTCTACCCTCTAAAGAAACAACTTTTAGAAAACAAGGAAGTGGAAAAAATGGCCCAAGGGTCATTGAAAGGGGTTTAGGCGGAAACCCTTCTGTCCTGTGCGGGGGACCTGGTTTGATCCTTGCAATGGGGCCCTTACTTCTCTATGTACGCCACTGCTTTGGACCATGGATATATTTGACAGACATGATTCTACAACTACAGAAGTTCTCCAAGACAAGAAGATGAAATGCTCAGTTTAAATACAGAGATGTTAAAAAATGCCCTGTGCTGGCTTCCCTTGTCATTATAGAGATCAGGATATGTAGCACAACTCAATTCAACTACCCAATGTGTTCATAGCTGCTGGACCATGTAGGGAGACGATAAGTGCACAGGTAGATGATGGGAATAGGGTATGCAAAATTGCTCTACGCAAGCTCTGCCTCTGATGCCACCAGATGTAAGTTAGCTATCCTATAAGTCAATGTTCAACCTTTTAAGCAAGCCTTGAGACATGACATGGATAATAATTAAGCTAGTACCTCATCTGCAGACAGCTGTTTCGGGGTGATTGCCCCTCATCAGTGCAGAGCAGAGAGTACTAGCTTAACTGGGTAAGAGGCCAAGGTCAGGATTTGAGGGATACTATATCTTCTAATTGTCACGAGGAGTCTTATAAACCAGGCAATAATCCTCTGAAATACTGGGAAAAGGGTATGCAAATACCTGGCCTATAAGACTCCTCATGCCGATTAGGCGCTCTCCATAAGGAGACATAGTTTCACTGAGGTAGATGATGGAAAGTCTCCACAGATTGATCCCACTCCTCTCTTCTAATATTCTAGATACACTACTAGATCCATTAATGTAGGTACCTGTTTGTGGCATACCCCCTATATATGTAGCAATAGTACTTGTAATAGAACATTAAGAGAGCTCATTGGCTTCCAGAACTCTCATTCCTTCCACTAGAGAGTGCCTGGCAGTGTTGGACTGGGGTGTCTAAGGCCCACCAGTAAAATTAATTCTGGGGGCCCACTGTACAGCTACTGTCCATGCAAATACTACTTTCTCAGGTAGGCAGCAATAAGAAGCTCAAGATGATTGATTATGGGGGTTCCTGCAAAATGTTTGAGAAGGCTGGAGAAAAAGGATACTGGTTGGACTACCTCTATACCTACAACAATCTCAGCCACATGATGCATCTATGATAATAAATAGGGTAATTTGTTAATCCACCAAGTTTTTATATGGATTTAGGCTGGTTGAGATGCTGTGCTGGAGTGCTAGGGGCCCACCTTTATCAGGGGCCCACCGGGGGATTCACCTGTTCCCCTGTGGGCCAGTCCAAGCCTGGTGACTGGGCATCTATGTCTACCTTTATATTGGGGTTTTGGTCCAGGACTAACACTGACTCATTCTGGTAAATTTGTAATTCTCAGTTTGACACATAATAGAGGAGGTTTAGGGGTGAAGGCACCAAAAAGGCCATTATCCCATAGTTTGGACCTGTGTGACCAGGGATCTGCAGATCGTTTTTAAAATAAAGCAATGGAGTAAAGTGAACATTGGCCATTGTCTCCTCTGCACACATTTCATACGGACATTGAGGAATTAACACCGGTCACTGATATAGTTAGAGACAAGAGTATCGAAGGCGTTATATACTGGTTAATCTCAAGAAGCTCCACCAAAATTGAGATAAAAATAAACAGTTGAGTTCCTATTGGGTATTGACTCTTTCGAGCTCCTTATCTTCTCCTTTAAGAGTGATAAATGGCAGAAGATCTCAGGAGAAATTTGTACAATAAAGATTTGTCAAATTTGGATGGAAAAATTCAATCAGCAAGGGAAGAGTTACATGCCAAGAAACCATCTTTGGCTCTCATGACTGAAGACAGACCTTAGATATCAATTAACCTTTGTTGCCAGTGTTAGTCTAGGTCTTGTAGTTTCTGTCATTATTACGCCCCATGAATAATTGATCATTTAAACGAAACAAGCCATTGTTACACGGCCTTAACCTTCATCTCCAGTTGGTTTATGTTTTTCCATCTCTGTTTTGTCATTGATTGATCCCACATTTAAATAGGTGGCTTTCTTTATCTCGATGCCATGATTTGGCCCGTGCCTGGTACATTAATTTGGGGAGTAGCCGACAGCTTTTTGTATTAGACAGAGTCAAAGAAAATTATAAACGATGTATAATTGATACATGATAAAAAGGGAGGTTTCTTGAATTTCCAGTCTACTTAGTAGCAGCGCATTCCAAAAACATACAAAAAAATACCCCAAGGGACTTTTCTGTTAGCAAATAATATTATTTAGACCTTTTCTGCCTTGTTGATCGTGCTGTCACTTGAGACGTTCAGTTCATTTGTTATGAGCAGCAGCTGAAAATGACCCAGAAGGGAGAAGAACAAAGTGGGAATAAGCATGAAGAGCAGTGTTCCCGAGCTTAGGGCAATGGAGGGAAGGCGAGGAAAGCTCTAGGGGCATGCAAAAAAAAAAAAAATGTGGGTCATGTCTGGTATTGTAAGACGAGCAACATATGCACACTGACCTCTCATAGAAGCAGCTTAAAATAAAGGACCTGTGTGTTGACATGGCATGGTGAGAGCACAGGCATGCTGTCAAGGCTTAGGCCCACCAGAGGAAAAAAATTCTTAGCTCTTAGGGTCTATGTTATTTATGGAAAAAAAAAGTCAATGGGAATATAAATGAGGTCATAAATTAGGTAATCTTATATTGGACTATTGTTTAGAACCTGGACCCAAAAGGACGATCCAGGGAAAGCATCATGATAAAGCCAAGACTCCAGGGATGGACTGAGTACCAGTCAATTCTCCAGTGGAGACTCTTACACAATATTGGCCCATTAAGGTCTAGCAGAAAACAACCCTGTTTGGAGGTAACTTTAGAGTCAATCACTTGCCAATAGGGTCCATTTTTTCTGGCCTGATTCACAAATAGCCTATTAGATCTCATTGGTGATATGTCCGGTGTGCAGTGATAACAAATTTACAATGCAATTAAAAGTTGATGTACAGGTTCTGTATTCATGGAGGTTACACCTCATTATTTTATTTGATGGACCCAAGTAGTTGCAGCTCATCTATCTATCTATCTATCTAAAAGTCAATACGGCTGGTCAGCACTGTAGACAATAATAGAAAAAAGTAGAAAAAAAGGGGTGCCAGCGGCTGTGGCGGTGATCCTCCCGGCAAACCATAAATGAAAAAGGGAATTCCACAGCACTTCCCAAAAATAGATACATGTTTATTTCACCAGATGAAACGTTTTGGTTCTGCCTTTGGAAGCTTTTTCAAGCAGTGACCTATCTATCTATGTATCTATCTCATAAACGTCTATCTAACATCTATATCTAATCATCGATCTATCTATTATCTATCTCTCATGTTTCTATCTACGGTAGTGATCCAATCGGGTCGCGGCCAGCTGTGGTCAAGAACTGAGCTATCAAATAGGCCGCAGCTGCCTGATCTTTTGCTAGCTGTGACCCGCATCTATCTATCTACCAAAAAGACAAAAAGGAAAAAATTCCACGTCACTCCCAAAAGAAGTAAATAAAAAAAGATGTTCTTTAACTGGGACTTTTCTCAAGCAGTGACAACATAAAATGGCCCAATGTGCAAGTATATAAACATCTCCATAGTAAATGATCATTAAACATAATTAGTGAATAAAACACAATTCTTATACATAAATGAAAATAGAACAAGATCTATCACCAAACTTCATCGTAATCATTATAATGAATCCATATGTGAAGGAAAAAATAAATAATTCCTAATAATTCATTTATATCCATGTCTTCTACATAATTAGTGATAATCAACATATCCCATAGCTTATACATGATAATTAAAATATCTCCCAGTTGTGTGGACACAGGTGTAAGGAGACCACATACCAGCATGGACCCACTGCACGTGTATTCAGCGTCATGTACTGTGTACTGCGCATGCTCTCAGGTTACCAGTGTTTCCCTGTGGAGCACATTACCCAGCGGCCCAACAATACTCGCATGTGACTGCGCGCTGGGTCATGTAACATAGTAACATAGTAACATAGTATATAAGACCGAAAAAAGACATTTGTCCATCCAGTTCGGCCTGTTTCCTACAAGTTGATCCAGAGGAAGGCAAAAAACCCCTGTGAGGCAGAAGCCAATTTTCCTCACTTAAGGGGAAAGAAAAATTCCTTCCCGACTCCAATCAGGCAATCAGAATAACTCCCTGGATTAATGGCCCATCTCTAGTAGCTATAGCCTGTAATATTATTACACTCCAGAAATAAATCCAGTCCCCTCTTGAATTCCTTAATTGTACTCACCATCACCACCTCCTCAGGCAGAGAGTTCCATAGTCTCACTGCTCTTACAGTGAAGAATCCTTTTCTATGTTTGTGTACAAACCTTCTTTCCTCCAGACGCAGAGGATGTCCCCTTGTCACAGTCACAGTCCTGGGGATAAATAGATGATGGGACAGATCTCTGTACTGACCCCTGATATATTTATACATAGTTATTAGATCTCCCCTCAGTCGTCTTTTTTCTAAAGTGAATAACCCTAATTTTGATAACCTTTCAGGGTACTGTAGATCCCTCATTCCAGTTATTACTTTAGTTGCCCTCCTCTGAACCCTCTCCAGCTCTGCTATGTCTGTCTTGTTCACAGGAGCCCAGAACTGTACACAGTACTCCATGTGTGGTCTAACCAGTGATTTGTAACATGTGACACCCCCCCACGCATGAAACACACTCTGAACCGCAAGCGTCACCCTGACTATATGCTGCAGAGACTATGTATATCTTGCCATTGAAACAATACAAGAGAAATCCAAGTTCATTAACAATCTAATGGGGGAATAGAAAGATGTTAGATAAAGCGATAACAATGGGATGGAGATTCCACATATCACTGTACACGAGACATGTCGGAGGGCCGATGCAGCTGCTCGGTATCCACATCACGGACATCAAACACAGCCGTAGCAAGCCACAAACTCCTATCTCTTATATAAAAATATAATATAAGTTCCACCATTGTAAACAGGATAATAAGTAACTCTGACCCATGACACAATTCTGTTACACGAAGCAGGGCAACTAGAGTTAGGGTACTTTCACACTTGCATTGCTGGATTCCGGCAGGCAGTTCCGTCAATCTGTATGCAAATGGATACCGTGTGTTCCATGTGTGGGGGGGTCACATGACCCAGCGCGCAGTCACATGCGAGTATTGCTGGGCCGCTGGGTAATGCGCTCCACAGGGAAACACTGGTAACCTGAGAGCATGCGCAGTACACAGTACATGACGCTGAATACACGTGCAGTGGGTCCATGCTGGTATGTGGTTTCCTTACACCTGTGTCCACACCATTTGTGAGATATTTTAATTATCACTAATCATGTATAAGCTATGGGATATGTTGATTATCACTAATTATGTAGAAGACATGGATATAAATGAATTAATTTGAATTATTTATTTTTTCCTTCACATATGGATTCATGTACAGCGCTGGTGGACGTGACTTAAGGGTACTGGTGCCCCCGTTGCAGTGGCGGCTTGCCTTCTATGGAAGCCAGTGAGATCCAGCCCTTTGGGTACTTTCATACTTGCGTTCGTGTGATCCGGCAGGCAGTTCCGTCGTCGGAGCTGCCTGCCGGATCCGCCGATCAGTGTGACAACTGACAGCATTTGTAGACGGATCCGTCCTGCAGTTTTTTCGCAATGCCGGATCCGGCACTAATACAAGTCAATGTAAATTAATGCCGGATGCGGCATTCCGGCGACTGATCAGGCATTTTGGACGGACATAATACCGCAGCATGCTGTGGTATTATGTCCGGCCAAAACGCCTGACAGTGACTGAACGGAAGGCATACTGATGCAAACTGAACGGATTTCTATCCATTCAGATTGCATGGGATATGCCCGATCAGACCTTTTCCGGCATAAAGCCCTTTTGACGGAAATCTATGCCAGAAAAGAATAACGCAAGTGTGAAAGTACCCTAACGCTAGGTCTCAAGGCAGGCTGTCAGCATAAAAGCTGAGAGCCAATTCATTACAATACAGGTTGTATTGTAATGCATTTCATAGGGGATCAAACCCCAGAAATTGAAGTCCCAGAGTGGGACAAAAATATAAAGTTTAAAAAAAGTTAAAAAAAATTAAGTGTTTTTCATAGTAAAAATAAATAAAGTTTCAAGTAAAAAAAAAAGTAAAACGTAAAATTGTAAAAAAAAAATAAATAAGAAAAACAGACATATTGGGTATTGCCACATCCGTAACGACCGGCTCTACAAAAATATCACATGATCCACCCCCTCACCTGAATGCCATAGAAAAAATAAAATAAAAACTGTGCTAAAACAATCATTTTTTTGTCAACTTACATCACAAAAAGTGTAATACCCAAGCGATCAAAAAGTTATACACACCCCAAAATCATACCAATTAAACCGTCATCTCATCCCGCAAAAAACTAGACCCTACCTGCAGTAAGACAATCGCCCAAAAAAAAAAAAAAACTATGGCTCTCAGAATATTAAGGCACCAAAACATGATTTTTTGGTTTCAAAAATGCTGTTATTGTGTAAAACTTAAATAAATAAAAATACATGTTAGGCATCGTAAGAGCCTGCTGTATAAAAATATCACATGACCTAAGGTGAACACCGTAAAAATAAAAAGTGTAAAAAAGCGCCATTTTTTGTCACCTTACATCACAAAACGTGTAATACCAAGCAATCAAAAAGTCATATGACCCCTAAAATAGTACCAATCAAACCGTCATCCCATACTGAAAAAAATGAGCCCTACATAAGACACCTAAAAGTCACCTGCTTGAGAAAAGTCCCAGTAAGAGGACTGAAACGTCGCTGCCTGGTGATTAAAGAACATCTTCTATAATTTACTTCTTTTGAGAGCGCTGTGAAATTTTTTCCTTTTTGTCTTTTTGGTTGATGGATCACCTCTTCTGCCACTGGCACACTGTATCTTTGACCGCTGTGCTGCTCACACCATTTTCATTTTTTTTTTAAATCTATCTATCTAATATCTATCTATCTATCTATCTATCTATCTATCTAATATCTATCTATCTATCTATCTATCTATCTATCTATCTATCTATCTATCTATCTATCTCATATCTATCTATCTATCTATCTATCTATCTATCTAATATCTATCTATCTTATATCTATCTATCTATCTATCTATCTCATATCTATCTATCTATCTAATATCTATCTATCTCATATCTATCTATCTATCTATCTCATATCTATCTATCTATCTATCTATCTATCTATCTATCTATCTCATATCTATCTATCTCATATCTATCTATCTATCTATCAATCTCATATCTATCTATCTATCTATCTATCTATCTATCTATCTATCTATCTATCTATCTAATATCTATCTATCTCATATCTATCTATCTATCTATCTATCTATCTCATATCTATCTATCTATCTATCTAATATCTATCTCATCTCTATCTATCTATCTATCTATCTCATATCTATCTATCTATCTATCTATCTAATATCTACATATATCTATCTATCTATCTCATATCTATCTATCTATCTATCTATCTCATATCTATCTATCTATCTATCTATCTATCTATCTAATATCTACATATATCTATCTATCTATCTATCTATCTATCTATCTATCTGTTTCATCTCTCTATCATGCATTTATCTCATGTCTTTCTCTGTCACCTGTCTAATGTCTATATTCATCTATTATCTATTTATCTCTGTACATTGTTTTCTATATTTTGACTGCTATTTCGCTTTGCCGGCTTTATCATTTTCACAGGTAATGGGCTCATCTAGTCATCGGGTGCCATCATGCATACATCCCCTCCCAGGCCCTGCGCTATTATATCCATATAAGTGAAAGTGACCCTAATAAAGCATCGTCATGGCTCGTCTTCTCTTTCATGACAAGCTGGAAATAAAATCCTCCTGGTTTAAGACTACACGTCTCCTAATTCCTGCAGATCTTTAAAGCATCTGTCCGCTTTCTCTCTCCTTTGTTCAGTAATCCTATCTATTATCCTTCTGGGATAATCAACCATGACTGTTGCTATTATTCAGTGCGTCCTCATGACCCAAGGAACCTTGCCACATCCCTCATAGTCACACAGTTCACTTCTGCACTGCATCCCACTTGTGTGGCCGCCCTGCTTGTAAGATAAGGTTTTTATGAAATATTTGTCTTTGGTAACAATGCCCACCCTCTTCACTACTGGCCCCCTGTGTGACGAAACAGGTTGCCCTCATGATATGTCCTCCCCACTAGAATTCTGACAACTCCAAATTTTTTATTTTATTAATGATTTCGTTTTTAAGACTGTTCACACTTGCTTTGGGAGGGTTTTATTGAGTTTTATGTCAGGAGTCAGGACCCCATTTAAAGGAAGTTGGGGTACTGCTAATTGTCTTTTGTTTATATGGTTATGTATTATGTATTTTATTGTTCGCTTCTGGCCGTAGCTACCAGCAAGGAATGGTTGGCAGGAACAGGGTTCCCCCACTATGAGTGTTCTAGTTCTGCTCCCTGCCAAGAGGGTGAGCTCCTGTCTGGAGACAGAGAGGAGAGGAAGCACACTGCAGAGCTCCTGTTCTTGATATAGGATTCTTTACAGAGAACGACCCCAAAAGTTTTAAGTAAAGCCTTGAGAGACAGGGAGAGGAAGCTGATGAGAAACACGTGTCGGGGTCTCTTGGAGGTGCCACTAGCTGGGTCTGTATTGTGTATATGTTGTGAATTAAGGTTTTTTATCTAGGTGACGGAGCCACATGGTTTAATTTTGTATTTATTTATACTTGTTTCTCCATCCCACCTTTTCCACTACTTGTAATGCTATACCTTGATGTCCCGCCGCTTTGTGCACTCTCCATGTGCTTGTTGTCGTCTTTGCAAATTTATTCATCTATTTATTTGTTTTATCAATTTGAATAAAGATATATTTTTGTATTATATTTTTGTATATGCTGAGTGCCTGGGCTTGTCCCATCTAGGAGCTATAGGTTCCCTTTAAAGTCAAATGGAGTCAAGTCTTCGATAACCGCTTAAACCCTCCTTACGATGGATCCGTCACAGCGTCAAGGCTTCCATTATAAATAAAAGCCATGACACTAGTGTTAACACAACCTACTATCTTATTTTGTGCAGGTTGAGTCGTAATTTTTTTGATTGCTCATTTTGGGGTTCAAAAAAGTAACTGAGAATAAAATGCAGAAAGAAGCAATTATTGTATGACAATCACCAACCATTACGCCAGTGTGTTCGTGTTTTTGAGATTCCAAGTGCTCCGTTATTCATGAGACATACTTGTTATCATCTATTTTTTACCTGCCGCCCCAGATCTGCAGATGACTGACACAATCAACTACAGTATATGCGTGCCCTGCACTGAGCAGGTAGTGTGCGGCCCATTCAGCTCTCTGAGGAAAAGAGATTGGGTACGTGTTAAGTTTTATTATTTTGGGGGGGCACAAAGGTAGGTGACAGTGTCGGACTGGGGTGCCTAGGGCCCACCAGTAGAAATTATTCTAGGGGCCCACAATACAGTTACAAGAAAGAGATATTACTTGTTCACAATACAGTGTGCAAAACAGAACAGTATTGTGCACGGCTCTATATCAGATTGTTTCTCATTAAGCAGCTCATTGTAGTTGATAACCTAATCTGTTACCCTAGGTACACACCTAAGCGTTTTACAGCGCGTTCAAACGCGCTGTAAAACGCACAACATGTGAAAAGCCATGCTTCCCTATGGGCATGGTTCACATTTGGGCGTTTTACAGCGTGTTTGAACGCGCTGTAAAACGCCCCACGCCCAAACAAGTACATGAGCTTCTTTGGGGCGTTTTAACGCGCCTATGGACAATGATGCCATAGGGGAGAATCACTGAATCGCGCGTATGACGCGCGTTTCTTAGTTACAAAAACACGCATCCAAAAACGCGCGATTCAGAAACGCCTAGGTGTGTTCCCAGCCTTAAGGTCCCTGTACACAGGGCGACAGAGCGGGAGATTGTTGGGAAGGAAGCGTTCCTTCCCGACAATTGCCTGCTCTATAACGGAGGAGAACGTTGCAGTGATCTCCATTGTATGGGGAGCAGTGATCACTACTGTCAGTGTTCTTCCCCATACTGACTAGTTGTTTGCCGGCAGCAGATCGTGATTACACAGCACAATCTACTTCCAGTAAATGATCTTTTTTATGTGCGCACAAACGATCGAATTACGGTACCAGATGAATAAGCGTTTCGTTCGTTCATCAGGTAATCAGCCTACAAGGCATCCACTGCAGCCATTATGCCCAAGAGCTACTAAAGCGAGCAACACGGTAACCCGTGTCACAGTGAACTACACTCTGACAATATGTCTATCTTTATTTTTATTTTTTCCAAAATAAATTTTTTTTTTTTAAATCATGTTTCCATTTCTGAAAGCCATACATTTTTTATCTTTCTGCCAATGACCTTGTGTAGGGCTCCTTTTTTTGCAGGAAGAGTTGACATATTTATCGTTGCCTTTTTTGAGTGCATATGATTTTTTGATCGTTCAATACTACACGTTTTTGGGGCAAGGGGACGAAAGGCTGTTTTCATTATGTTTTATGGCATTCATCTGAGGGGATAGGTCATGTCATATTTTTATAGAGCAGGTCGTTACAGATGCGGCGATACCTAATTGGTCTATTTTTTTATTTCTATTAAAGGGAATGTCTCATCTCAGACAATGGGGGCCTATCGCTAGGATATGCCCTCATTGTCTTATAGGTGCGGGTCACACTGCTGGGACCCGCACCTATATTGAGAACGGAGCCCTGAAAGTGGTGGAGGGCGCGCTGCGCATACGCAGCCGCCCTCCATTTATTTTCTATGGGGCCACCACAAATAGCCGTGCGCTGGCTCGGCAATTTACGTTGGGCCCATAGAAGTGAATGGGAGCGGTGGCTGGTCATGAGCAGTGCGCTCCCATTCACTTCCATGGGTAGACCCTCTGGGTGGTGGCCAGACCGGAGTCCTCCAGCCACGACCTTGAGGGGGTCCGTTACTGATATAGGTGGGACCCACATCTATAAGAAAAGCCATATGCCCCCATTGGCAATCCCTTTGAGGTTTACACAGTGAAAAATATATTTTTGTGTTTCCATTTTTTGAAAGCCGTATTTTTTTAATTTTTTGGGTGATTGTCTTATGTAGGAGCTTGTTTTTTGCAGGATGAGGTGACAGTTTGGTACCATTTCGGAGTACATACGACCTTGTTTTGGCACTGTTTTTATTTAGTTTTTTTTATGGCATTCACCTGAGGGGATAGATCGTGTCATATTTTTATAGAGCAGGTCAATACAGGCGCAGCGATACCTAATATATGTCTGTTTTTCTTTTTTTTCTGTTATTTATAATTTTATATGACTTTATTATAGGAAAGCTGCGTTTGTTTTTTAATTGAAACCTAGGTATCCTACAGGTTAGTACTAAAAAAAATAACTAAAGCACAAAATGAAACAAAAAATACTGTATTTTTGACATTTATGTCTACGGAGCTGTGTGAGTACTCATTTTTTTGAGGGGACTATATTGATACCGTACTTTTTTAGCAATGTTTATTCAAATTTTTGTAGCATGCAATCATAATTGGGATATAAAATTACAGTATTTTGCAGGAAAACTACAACTCCCAGCAGGTCCTGAAGGTTTGCATCTCACAGGGCCTGCTAGGAGTTGTAATTTCCAGAGGGTAATGCAGTAAAATGTGAAATAATATTTTTATTTAACTATAGATTTACCTATATTTTATACTGTCTTGGGGGACTAGCGGCAGCCTGTGATGTCCACCACTGAGTCAGATCAAGATCATTTCGCCACCTCCTGTATGTCTGTGTAGCTCTGCTCTTTCTATTGAAGCGGCAGGCAGCGGCGCTTGCCAGCAGAAATCTGGGGCTGCCTGTCGCTGCTGATTAATATGTAGACTGTAACGAGGATTTCCCCAGCTCCCCCGTGGGCCAGTCCGAGCCTGGTAGATGATATGACTTACAGTGAGGTACAACGGGGGTATTATTACTTTTTGGGGGTGCACTTATTTTGGGGTCACATATGGGAATTATTACTATGAGGTGCACAAAGGAGTGGAAAGCATTAGTATGTGATGGGTACTAAGTGGATATCAATACTGTGCAGGCACTATTACTGTGGGGCAACAAGGGGTCATTATTACTTTGTGGGGGGCACAAAGGGGGTGTTTATACTGTGTAAGAGCACAAAGGAAGACACTATTAATGGCACAATGGGGGTTGGGGGCACAAAGGAGGGGTGATTGGTATTGTAGGGGCACAAAGGGGAATTACTACTTTGTGGTAGGCACAAAGCAGGAATTATTACTTAGTGAGGCCACTATTTAAAGGGCATAAAAGGAAGCATTAGTACTGTGTGGGACATGAAAAGGAGCACTATTACTCTACTGGAGCACTAAGAAGGGCAATGGGCTTAGCAGCAAGGAGGTGAGTTTGTGTCATTGCTGACAATAGTCATCATGGTGGTCTGGATCCATAGAGAGAGAGGATAACACCTGTCAATAACTGGGCGTAACAGAACTATTTTACTGTGTAAAACTATGTATTTTTGTGTTTTTTGTTATTTATTTGTTTTGTTTTGTTTGGGGGGGCTTTTGCCACTAATCTTTTAAGACCCTAGCAATGCTCTTGCTTGTTCCATCTTATCACTTAATGTCAGACCTGATCTTTTGTAGCACGTTGAAAGTAACCCTCCCCTTAGAATGGGAGTTATCAAGGTGTTTCTACAGGAAATAAAACATTAGAAATGTAATTTTTGGTTTGGAGCACTAGAGCGCTTGGGTAAACGTCACTAATGGGTTTTTAGACCTCCTGGCGAGAATATTTTTGGAATGATATTTTTCATTCCCTTTCATCAACATTTCAAATGGTTTCAAATTCATGGACTAGAGAGCCCAGGGGGCACGGACAACATAACTACACTTCACGGTCTAATGGGTAAACATTAGACGATACCCTGACCAAGAACATATTCTGCTATATATAGGACAATGTTCAGGATGCTTGATGCCTCAGCTTACAAAATATTCACTGATTTTGGTTCAGACTGTACAAATTATAGTGGACATATGTGTCCCTGGCCATCAATTTTTCTCTCAACAATTTTCAAAAAGACTACAGATATACACTTCAAGTGCATGTTACATTGCCTACAACAATTTATTCCAAGGTGAGCCATTGGAATGCATGACCTAAGGCACGGCCAGCCCTGGAATACATTACACGAGAGCTTTGCTCAGTGGCGAGATGTTGGTAGGTGTCTGTCAGCATGTAGCACGTGGGTATAAGTTCTTGTATGACATTTTGAAAATTAAAAAAATACATCCAGCAATGATCACAGATGGTAAAATGCCAACAGATACCTGTGTACTATCCATCAAACCAATATGTACAGATTTAAAATGGATAAATGTTCTGATATTTCTGGTTTTGTCTTAAATAAGCAAACAAAATGCATCAAATGAACATTTTAGACTGGGTCTTATACAACAAAAAGATGTGTATTTTTGCGTTTTCTTTTTATGAAAGCAGTTTTTTGTGTTTTTTTTTAATGTTACCCAAATTTATGTCACACTGTAAGTGTCAAGCCAAACATTGCCTTAGTCAATCATTTTAATATTTGATAATAATAGTAATCTTTATTTATACAGCACCAACATATTCTGCAGCGCTTTACAATCAGAGGTTTCATGTGCAAACAAAATCAGACGTTATAGAGTAATAAACCAATCCAAAATTCGCACAAAAGGAGTGGGGGCTGTGCTCCAAAGAGCTTACAATCTATGAGGAGATAGGGGTGACACGTAAGCAGTGGCGTACATAGAGAAGTAAGTGCCCCATAGCAAGGATCAAACCAGGCCCCCCACACAGGACAGAAGGGTTTCCGCCCAGGGGTGTAACTACCATAGCGGCAGACCATGCGACTACTATGGGGCCCAGGGCAAGAGGGGGCCCAGTCTTAGCTAGGATTATCTCCTCTTCTACTGGAGGTGAAAACATGGTCAGGACTCTACCCTCTAAAGCAGGCATGCTCAACCTGCAGCCCTCCAGCTGTTGCAAAACTACAACTTCCATCATTCCCTGTCAGCCTACAACTATCATCCTACAGAAGGGCATCGTGGGAGTTGTAGTTTTACAAAAGCTGGAGGGACACAGGTTGCTCTCAAGGAACAACTTTTAGCAAATGAGTCAGGGTCATTGAAAAAAGTTTAGGCAGAAACCCTTCTGTCCTGTGCGGGGGACCTGGTTTGATCCTAGCTATGGGGCCCTTACTTCTCTATGTACGCCACTGTTTCCGCCTAAACCCCTTTCAATGACCCTTGGGCCATTTTTTCCACTGCCTTGTTTTCTAAAAGTTGTTCCTTTAGAGGGTAGAGTCCTGACCAAGTTTTCACCCCCTGTAGAAGAGGAGATTATCCCAACTGAGCCCCCTCTTTTTCTGGGCCCCACAGCAGTCGCATGGTCTGCCGCTATGGTAGTTATGCCCCAGCACATAAGGCAAAAAGTGCTTGCTTTGTACAATGATCCGGCAATAGGGGGGTAGATATGAAGATGCATGAGCATCACCCGCCGATATCTGTTGTGCTTTTGAGTGCATGGGGTGTGGTGGATGATAGTGTTTGGATGACGGATCAGGTTCCGAAGAATGATGTTGGGGGGGGAGTTAATGAAGAAGTGTTGGATTTAAGGATGTGATAGGTCACCCTAACAATATGTGCGCCGAAAACTGTAGGAGTTGGAAATTAAACTAATGGCTTGGGGTAGGGCATTCCAAAGAGCTGGTGCAGCTAGGGAGTAGTCTCGGGAAGAGAATGAAAGGTTCGGATTGTGGTGGATGTTAGTCTTAAATCATTTGCAGAGTGTGGGTAGGGTGGTAGACAGAGATGAGGGAGGAGATGTGGGGGCATGCAGTACTGTGGAGAGCTATGTAGATGAAAGCAAAAAGTTTAAATCGAGTCCTATATTATATGGGCAAAAAGTGCAATGACTGGCACAGGGTGGAGGCATCGGAGTAGTGGTTGGAAAGATAGATGAGCCTGGCTGCTGGGTTTAGGATAGACTGGAGAGGGGAGAGTTTAATGAAGGGGGGGGGGGACCAATTAATAATGAGTTACAGTAATCAAGACAGGAGCGGAGACATTTTTGAGGGACAGGCGGCATGAGAGAGCAAGTGATTAACAATAGGGGGTGAAGGAAAGATCAGTGTCAAACAGGACACCGAGATAGCGGGCTTGCTGGTTACACACTATGGTAATGCCACACACTGAGATGGAGATATCTCAGCAGGTTTAGGTAGGTTAGTAGTGTGGGGAGTCGCTCTGGTAGATAGCGGTGCGGGTGCAGTACAGAGGCAAAACAGGGAGTCCAGAATGTGCAATCAACAGTGTTTTATTCACACTTGCACAAAAATAAATGACAAACAGTCTCTTGGTGTTAATTCACACACATCAGAAGTATTAAGGCAAAACAAAACAGTCCCGTACAGGTTTCAGTCACCTGGGAGGTTTTAGGTGCAGGTTCGCACCTGGCTGTCAGTCCAGCCGCAAGACAGTCGACGTCAGGTTTCCAGGCCGTCTGCACTCCTCCTTGTTGGGCTCTGGCTTCCAGCCCAGGGAACTCCACATAGCACAGAATGGATCAGAACTCCCAAACTCAAATGACTCCACAGCCTAACAGCAGCTCCAGGACAATCACCACACACCCACACCCATCTGCTGGCTGTGTTATAAAGGCCCGGAAAACCCGGCCTGGACCGTGGGGAGTAGGCACCCACCCAACTCTTTGCCTACTCCCAGTAAGGGCCGGCCCGGATTGGCTTTGCAGCCAAACTAAATAGCAATGTCTCAAAACAGCACTAGCTGCTGCTGACACGCAAGAAAACCCGGCTCTTACCTCACCGAGGCCAGGAACCTCGGTGACACGTACCTGCCATCGACCACGGTACCTTGCACCTTACCACAGTAGATTGAGAAAACACAAGAAGTTTTTGAAAGATTCAGTTTCAGATAGAAAGGACATGATGCTAGAGACAACGGACAGTCACTGGTGTTTTGTAGTACTGCGGGGGTGATGTCAAGAGATGACATATATAGCTGGGTGTCCTCAGCCAAAAGATAATACTGAAAACAAAATTACAAATCCAGATCACCTTTAGTAGCATCTGCCCCATGTGCTCGGAGTCCACAAGCAAGTCCTTGATATGTTGGATGAAGCAAATAAGAAGAAACCGTTCTGGCACTGTGCTATTTTCTGTAAGAACTTTCTCTTTATTCATGTAACAAATATCCATATGCAGACAGATCCATACAGCAAGCGATAATTGATCCATACGACTAAGGACATTGTTGCTGCATAATATGTCCCCCAAGAGGATTTTTTTCTTTTTTCTCTTTTATTTGTATTTTTTATATTTTTTATTTTATTGTGTATTCAATTTTTTTTATATATATTTTTTCCACATAATTTGTCCCCAAGAGGGCATCCAAAGGAGCCTCAGTTACAGGGGAAACCATCCTGCCTGTGGGGGGTTTGTACAAGGCAGAGCTGATCAGCGTCTACTGACCCTGCAGCTGTAGCTGCGCTCTGCCCCCAAGATGTCCGGCGATCATGTGATCGCTGGGTCCACACTGCAGAGCCTCATTGAGGAGAAGGCAGAAGCGCTGATAAACCTCTCTTGTCTTCTCCTCAGATCCCCTGCTGTTACTTACAGCCGGGGGCTCGACCTGATCCAGCGCTGTGCGGCACTGCGGGCAAAAACACAGCTGATCAGCACACAATCGTGTTTCTGCCCAGCAGGACGGAGGCCGCAAACCATGGCTCTGGGGGCCACATACGGCCCCTGGGCCACAGGTTGTGCACCCCTGCTATAAATTGTATAAGCATGGCTTTTTCTATTCACTTCACAACTGGAAGCACAAATCATACGTGACTGCTTACTATACATTCTATCAATCTTACCATAATGTATGACTTTTTTATAAAGTTCAAATAATTGTAGATAATCGCTTGTCCATCCAGCCCAGACCACCATGACAAACTCTCACTAAGGCCTCATGCACACGACCGTTTTTTTATGCTGTCCGAAAAAAGGGGTTCCGTTGTTCAGTGATCCGTGTCCATTTTTGCCTTCCGCTGTGTTTCTGTGTGTCTTCCGTTTTTTTTAGCGGACATGACCCAAAAGATTTTACCAAAAGACAGGCTGACAATTTTTGCCAAGTGCCTGCCAAGGGATCCGCAAAAAAAACGGACACTGGACGCGGATGACACATGGATGGCCATCCGCATTTTTTCACGGTCCCATTGACTTGAATGAGTCCGTGAACCGTTTTTCACGGACAAGAATAGGACAGGTTATAATTTTTTGACGGACTGGAATCACGGACCACGGACGCGGAGGACAAACGGTGCATTTGCCGAGTTTTCCACGGACCCATTGAAAACCAATGGGTCTGCAGAAAATCACGAAAAAAGGAGCAGTGGACACGGAATCAAACAACGGTCGTGTGCATGAGGCCTAATGCAGAGTTTGCTGCTAAGGACATTTTGGCCCCTGGCTTCTGCTGGCTAAACTGTCAGCTAAACTAAAACAGTGCCATAGCATCTAAATAATAATGGCACTACAATAGTGTCCCTGAAAATAATTGTGTCACATATAATTTTGCCATATATTGCATGTGCAGCAACCTCACCATCACCTCGCTGCCGCCTCTCCATTCACTGCAACTGTGATATAGGACCTATTCTCGAGTTCTCAAAAGGAGGGGGCCATGACTATTGGAAATTTAAGGCATATTCTGTGGATATACTATGGACTGAAATCTATCTGTATAGCGCCACCTGCTGTTTGCTATTTTTTCAAAAACCTTTCTCCTGCTTACTGAGATGGAAGCACATGCTCAGTTCCATCCTTCAACTGCGACCAGCTGCAGTGGAAAGGACATGCCCCCTGAGCTGCCAGCCTGAAATAAATCTACCAGAGCAATTGGCACAATAAAAGTGGAGAACTCTGGATCCATGTGAGGCACGGGGCTGGTTCTAGCTTTGTTAGAAAAAGATTGTCATATACTACATGATGTCCCATTTTCATTTTTTACAATATTCATGGGATAAGCACTTAATAAATAAATAAATGTGGACCACAGTGTTAACACTATGGGGGTCATTTATCAAACTGGTGTAAAGTAGAACTGGCTTAGTTGCTCATAGCAACCAATCAGATTCCACCTTTCATTGCGGATAGCTCATTTGTAAAAAAAAAAAAGGTGGAATCTAATTGGTTGCTAAGGGCAACTAACCAGTTCTACTTTACACCGGTTTGATAAATGACCCACTATGCATTATTTACGGTTACGGTATGGTTTTTACTCTATAGCAGTTGGTAGCCAATATCTCCAGTACTTATTTTTCTGGTGTGCAGGCATAACCAGAAGCTGTTTGACCCCAATACAAAATCTGTAACAGGCCTCCACCTGCCACGTATAATTTATCATACTGGACGCACGCAGTCATGTGACAAGGAAGCTCCTCCCAGATTTACAGCATTGCAGTTGGGAATGAGGCATCATGGGATTTATTATGACTTTACTTGTTGCCTAGGGCGACCAATCAGATGTCAGCTTTCATTTTTCCAGAGCAGTTTATCAAATGAAAGCTGATCTCTGATTGGTCGCTATGGGCAACACACATAATGTTACTACTAGGGCTGGACTCCACCTTATGTGTAGGCCCCACTGGTAAAACCCCACTGCCCTCAATGTTGGTCAGTTTAAGCCTCATTCACACGTCAGTGTTTCACGGATGTGTGCTGTACGTGTTCTCCACAGACAGCACAAGTTCCCATTCATTTTAATGTGTGTATTTAGACATCAGTGTTTTAGCATGGATGCATGCTCTATTTTGTCCGTGTTCACAGATCCAACACGTCCTTTATAGTCTATGGGTCTGTGAAAACCACGGATGCAACACGGATGCTTTGAAAATTATTTTTCAGCTGTTCAGTGTGAAACACGGATGCAACACGGACAGCAAAACATGGACACACAGACCCAACATGGATCCTTCACGGACAGCTTCACGGATGTGTGAATGAGGCTTTACTGATAGAAATCCTTTAAATAACCCCGGGTTCCCCTTAAGTAACTGTAATGTATCTCTGTGTGAGCCGTCTAGTCTGCGCTAACAGCACTGCATAACCAGAAAGCATTAATAATAAAATAACCAAGCGCATATATGTAATTATTAAAAAGCTGCATGCAATTAACCAGTCATTTTTCCATACAGACTGCACTATAACTGCCAGTAAACCGCCATGCAGAGCCACCCACCGCCATGCATTATTGATTATTCATCCCATTAATATAGCAGTACATAACCAGTTCTTCGGTTTGATACAGTAATAATTACAGGGGAGTCTCGCAGTCCAGAAGTTGTCCCTCTCTGATCAATGGGCTTAGTACACTCTGTAAATCATAATATCCAAATCTAACCTACATGGAATTAATGCCGATAGATGGTTCCCAAACGGTTTCCTACGTATTTGCTGAAGATAAGAAACTGCAGAATCATTATGCTTATGGTAAATAAAATCAAAGCTAATTTAACTTTCGCGACAACTATATTTTACGTCACAAGGGCAGAAAAGTCTCTTGCAGAAAATTGGCAAAAAAACACCCTCAAGCAATTTTAACTACTTTAAAAGAGCTATCTTAGTCTTAGATCGTCTCTATAGTAAGCCCATCATTGCTGGCTGTCCATGCCGTTTATGAGATCAGGGGTCCTCAAATCCCCTGTGTGAAGGGAGCGGTAGTGCGCCTAAGTGACATCCACGCCATTTACTTCCATGGAACTGGTGAAGTTAGCCTAGCACAGCTCCATTAACAGTGAATGGAACAGAACTTATAATCGCAGGAGGCCAGAAGCTGGGGCCTCAGCTATCATTCAATTATCACCTATCCTTCAAGCAGGTGAAAAATGTAATTCTTCTTTACAGGGGTGGACTGGCCATAGACCCTACAAGAAAGTTTCCTGGTGGGTCATCTGAGCCCTCCTCATGGCGAACAGCCAGAAACTTGAAGGGATTATCCAACCTCTAAAATTCCTCACAGAGGTTGTATTTACCTGGCTCCCCGGCACCCGCGTCGTTTCTGACACCCTCAAGGCCACCGCTGCATCACCCTGTCGCGTGGATAGAAACATCTGGTAACAGGGGAGCAGCCAATAGTAGGCCGCGACAGGAACTAGCCTCCCTAGCATTGCAGGTGACACTAGGGAGGCTCATTCGCTTCGCGGCCGGCTACTGGCTGCCCCCCGACACCGGATGTTTTCATGCATGCAAAGGGTAAATGCAGCAGCAGCCGTGCAGCCTTCAGAAACAGTGTTGGGCAGCCAGGTAAATGCAATCTCTGTGAGGGGCCCAGGTGCATGGGGAGGCATTTTAGGGGTTGGGTAACCCCTTTTACAATTTGATGCTCTAATCATTAATTTTGTGTACCACTGTAAAACTTGGTTCTTCTGGGGCAGTGTTTTGTGTTGCACTATGATATTTGGTTCTGCTGGGGCAGTATTTTGTGCTGCACTATGGTATTTGGTTCTGCTGGGGCAGTATATTGTGCTGCACTATGGTATTTGGTTCTGCTGGGGCAGTATTTTGTGCTGCACTATGGTATTTGGTTCTGCTGGGGAGGTATTTTGTGCTGCACTATGGTATTTGGTTCTGCTGGGGCAGTATATTGTGCTGCACTAAGGTATTTGGCTCTGCTGGGAGGTATTTTGTGCTGCTTTATGGTATTTGGTTCTGCTGGGGAGGTCTTTTGCACTGCACTAAGGTATTGCCCACTTCCGTTATCCCTGCCTATTTGTGTGGGCCCCATCTACTTGTGTTGCTCTGCTTCTGTAAATTTAGACACTCACACAACGTGGGGCCACTTTTTGTTTTTTTCCAGAGCCACTTTAAGTTCCCAGTCTGCCCCTGCACTCCTCTGTGGGATCAGTGCCTACCCATGGGAAGACACTTGTACATTTACATCAGGAATATCCACTTGACAGCCCACATACATGGCCTGGGAGACTGGCCCACTCACTATTTCAGCTGGCTTTAATGTTTTTCACAGCTCCCCGCTCCAGCCGCACCGGTCAGCCATTACATTGGGTGGATCTGCAACCTCTCGGTTCTCCAGTTTCAGCCTTCAACACTCCTGTCTCCCAAAGCCATTCATTATTGTTATGTACTACATCAATATTAATTTGTGACCCTGTCCCTGTTCCTGACCAAGCCTTAGGCGAGACCTTCTGGTACTTGTGGTTTATCCTGGATTTTGACCTCAGCTCTGTGCTTGACCTAGCTTCACTCTTGTACTTCGAATTATCATCCTGGCTTTATTATGTTGCTCCGGTCCTGACCTCTGACTTCTGGATTATCCCTTGAATTTACTCCTCCTACCTCCTTTTCTGTTGATCGATCCAGTGCAAGAGCCAGTGCAGAGGATGGGAGTGGTAGTGGCCCTGATGATATGTTGTTTCATGGTGTGCTTCTTCAGGCCATTGCTCACTGGGGATCGGTGCAGTGGATAGGTGGTTTGAAGAATCAGGCCAGAACTAAAAGTATAAAAGTCTCTCTTTTGCTAGTGCAAAATCTAATTTGAAGTAAGTCCAGCGGTGGTAGGTGCAAAGTATAATTTCTGTCACCCAGATGATGAGGTACGGTGGCTGGATAAGTGGCAATTAATGCACCTCAGATAAGCTGTCTTGCTGATAACTCTCTCTTGTACTTTTGAGTAACAGCTATAAGTTGGCACTTGTGGATTTAGGTCTCTACTGTATAATACAGGCTTGGGCTTAGTATGGCTTGAATGTTATCTAGGTTATGGGTGTCCATACTGTATTCCCTCACCTGCAGCAGGGTCTATAAAGCTATGAAGCTATGGTGGCTGATTACTCTTTTGTCTAAGATAGTAGTCTTGGTTTCATTAATCTCTCTAGAGTAGTGGTGTCACAGGAGATCTGGATAAGAACCCTTGGAGTAGAACTTCCCCTCCTGACAGGAAGAAGGACCAGACCAATCCAACCAAAATGGGAGGAACAGGTTGGTTAACTCTGTCCCTGCCAACCATACCTCTCATGACTGGTGTACATAAATAACAAAGCATAACATTACAATACATAACATGGCAAAACAATTGGAGATATCTCCAGGTCTGGAGTACTGCAATCACTGATGGAAATCACTGACGTCTGAATGAGGCTTTAGGCTACATGCACACGACCGTATGTGTTTTGCGGTCTGCAAATTGTGGATCCGCAAAAAAAAACAGATGACGTCCATATGGCATCCGTTTTTTTTTTTTGCGGATCCGTTATTTTTGCAGATCCATTGTAATAATGCCTATCCTTGTCCGCAAACTAGAAAAAAATAGGACATGCTCTATTTTTTTGGTGGGGCAACGGAACGGACATACTGATGCGGCCAGCACATGGTGTGTGGTCCACATTTTGTGCAGAAATCCATGTACTGTGCATGCTACAGAAACAACCCTATTCACATGTGTAAAATTGACTTTTTAGTTGCCGAAATTTCTGGAACAAATTTGCCATGTGCGAACATACTCTAGAAGGTTGGACATTGTCTTCCACGGTGAAAACCTCGTTGACACTAGTGAGAACCCTTTTCTTCCCAACGGAGGAGAGCTATTTTGTATACCATTAACGCCAATGAAAGTCAGAAGCTACAAAAAGCAGCTATATATTATGGACATTCAAATTTAAAAAAATGGAAGAAGATTTGTTAAGAAAATTGCTTTATGGCAGACCCGTGGTCCATAGCCATAATGCTCAGGGGGGGACCTCATTGACTTATAAAGGAGTCTTCAAGGCATGCTCTGTGATCTGTGCAGAGGTCATTGTACAAGGAAAGAATAGATACGATTTGACAATCACCTATTGTGAATGGTGGATCCTGTCTTATCTATCATTCTAATCCTGCCTGCAATGATATCACCTTTGTATATAGATAAGCAGGTAACTGCAGGAAAGTGATCTATACAGACCAAGAAGTAGTACCTATTATAAGGCTTAGTGGCCAGTGAGAAAACTGCAGGAGTTTATGGTTTTTGCTTAACCTCTTCAGTACCGAGCCACTTTTCACCTTAAATCCCAGGCCGATTTTTGCAAATCTGACGTGTCATTTTATATGGTAATAAATCTGGAATGCTTTTACTTATCCAAGCCATTCAGAGATTGCTTTCTAATGACACAGTGTACTTCATGCTAGTGATAAATTTGAGTCAATATGGTTTATCTTTATTTTTAAAAAAAAATCCCAAATTGACAGAATATTTGGAAAAATTCACAATTTTTGAAATTTGAATTTCTCTGCTTTGAGGCTGATACCTCATAAAATAGTTATTACTTTACATTTCTAATATGTCTACTTAATTTTGCCATCATTTTGTAAATTACATTTTATTTTTTTAGGACGTTAGGAGGCTTAGAATTTTACAAGAAATTCTTACATAATTTTTTGAAAATGTCCAAAACTCACTTTTTTAAGGACCAGTTCAGTTATGAAGTCACTTTATGGGGCTTACATAATAGAAACCGCCCATTTTAGAAACTACACCCCTCAAGTTATTTTAAAACTTATTTTACGAACTTTGGTTACCCTTTAAGTGTTCCACAAGAATTAAGGAAATTTCAATTTTGTTTGCAGATTTCCCATTTTAATCTATTTTTCCTGTAACACAGCAAGGGTTAACATCAAAGCAAAACTCTAAATGTATTACCCTTTGCAGTTTACAGAAACACCCCACATGTGGTAGTAAACTGCTGTATGGGCACAACACAGGCAGTGATACCTAATATGTCTATTTTTTTTTTTTTTTTGTTTTACAACACAAATAATCTTGTTTTTGTGGAAAGCCATATTTCTTTCATTTTTTTGGGCAATTGCCTTATGGGGGGGCAAATATTTTTTACGGGATGAGGTGGTACATATGACTTTTTGATCGCTTGGTATTATACTTTTTGCGAGGCAAGGGGACCAAAAGATAGCTGTTTTTGCACAGTTTTTTTTTTAACGCCATTCACTTGACAGGATGGATCATGTGATATTTTTATAGAGCCAGTTGTTACAAACGCTGCGATACCTAATATGTCTGTTTTTCTATTTTTTTAAATGTTATTGTGAATATGCGGCTCAGACGCGGACCACAACAACGGTCGTATGCATGAGGCCTAAAACTGATCAGTTCTTTCTCCGGTATTGAGCCCCTAGGATGGAACTCTATGCCAGAAAAGATAAAAACGCTAGTGTGAAAGTACCCTGATATAAAGATCAGTCATCAATATTAAAGTCCAGATGACCTCTTTAATGTGAACTCAGCTGATGATAATAGCATATTGAACTTTAATAAGTCCTTCTGAATGATAACTTTCTCTCATGAAATTCAGAAATTGTCAGAATTTGTCTGATATGTTCTGCTCTATTGAGCACTGTCATAACGCCCATAGTTAATGCAATATTTAAATTTAACCTGCAATTCCAAGAAACCCTCAGATAATACATTTCGATATTACGATAAATCGTGCCAATGAACAAATTCAATGAAGAACAGAGAATATCCTCTGTAGGTATATGGTGTCAGAGTCTCTCAAACTCTCTTCCTTCCTTCATATTTTCTATTAAATATTAATTGCATGTCTCTTCTTTACGTCTCTTTGTTTTCCATGGACCATGTCTTCAGTATCACATTACTGCTCACCCTTCCAAGGCCAGCTCCTTTGTATGATCCTAGAAGTGCAAGGTAAGTCCACAAGAGAATAAAGCTTAATACCAGAAATGAAGAGAAGCTTAAAGGGAAGACATCATCTTTTTTTTTTTTTCATCTTAAACATACATACTTCAAGGGAAAAATAATTCTGTAGTACATGGCCGCATATAGCATTATATGGCAACTTACAAAGACTCTGTATACTGCCATAAAGCATCCTCCATACATGGCTCTACTATGTGCATTAGAGTTGCACCAGCATCCCCTGCAGGAACGGGCACCACGCTACCCACCCAGGCTGCTATCTCCCGCTCCAATTCCGCTATTCCCATAGCCACCCGCGGTTCCAGCCATTGGCACATGTAGTATCTTCTGCAGGCTGCGGCCTACGTGCCTTGCCTGTTGCTGGGATCTCCTGGTGTCCTATACGGCACAAGCACACTCTCCTGGCCTTTCAGAGTCTTGCTTTATTAAAGTGCACTGTGGGAGCAGTAGTGGTATATTCAGCAAAAACAAGAACATACATTTTTCTTTAGTGGCATTGTATGGTCAGCAGCAGTGATGGAGGTTGTAGTACTCCTTCTTTCTATCTGTCTCTCTATCTCCCTCAAAGTCTCTCAGCTGCCGCTTAGACATGCATTGAGGCCCTTGGAAGATGCTTCTTAAATTTGTTGGTTTAGGGGTGCAGATCTAGGATAGAGCTGATCAAACCGTCTCAAATTGTTAAAGGCTGTTTTAGCAATGTCCCCCTTCACAGCAGCAAAGTCTCTTTCTGCTATAAATGTGCACAATACCTTAATGTCTGACTCCAATGAATGGCCTTGGGAGTTCTGGATCGTCTAATTTCCTTCTCTCTCTGGAGCACTTTGATGAAAAGATTGCTTTCTTGGCAGTAGAAGTCTCAGAGATGGATGTTCTCTGAGCCTGAGCCCCGCTCTGAGGAGCTTATGTATGTAGGTCTTCACATTTCCTCAGTCAAAACTACATTCTTCAACTGACTAACTAAGCAAGGGACGGACTCAAGTCCATCACCCTGACAACCTAGCACAGTGAGCCAAGACCCATACAGTGCCATGCAGTTCCCCAAAATCACAAATCACATTTAACTCAATAATATGATATTACAGTAATTAACCCTTTGCAGTAGTCCTACTGGGGTACTGCACATGCAAAGGTCATTGTGTAGGGATGGGGAAGTAGGAGAAGCGCTTATAGTTAATGGTGTGCTCCTGTGTTATCTACCAGAGATGTTACCCTTTATTGCTCCCTGTGCACACAGAACAAGCTGAAAACAGACCGGAATTGTCAACCTATTGTCGGTGACCAGTGAGAACCTGCAGTACCATCAAACTGATTGGGGGTCATTTTTTGTTTATCATTTTACGCTGGTCTTTGATATCCCCAGGATTGGTGGAGACTGCACTTACTTTATGACAAGGTGCAGGCCTCGTCATAAATTAGATGCATCCTCCGCCAGTCCTTGCTCCTAGGTTGAAATCTACTACAGCCCCAGGAAACTGGTGTAAAGGATAGTGAATTTGATGGGGCTGATGACCCCACCCCTGCTGCACTCCCATCATCCCCCAGTGTCGAGGGTGGCATAAAAATGCCACGTGCACCTAAATTTAGGCACACAAAACAGGGATCAGCCGCAGTTAACTTCTCAGGTGCCGCACCTAAGGGGTTAACTGCCACTGATTGCTGCTCCCTGTTAGAGGCAGGGTGCCGGCTATGTGATTCTGCTGGCACCGCCTCCTGTATTAAAGGTTAACTATCATTGGTGGCGCAGTGCGCCCTCCCCCCGACCTCCGCAGTATTAAAATCATTGGTGGCGCAGTGTGCCAAAATCCCCCCAGTATTAAACTCATTGGTCGCAGTGGCCACAGGGTCCCCTCCCCTCTTTCCTTATTGGTGGCAGTGGCAGCTTCTGATCGGAGCCCCAGCAGTGTAATCCTGGGGCTCCGATCGGTTACCACGGCAGCCAGGACGCTACTGAAGCCCTGGCTGCCATGGTAAGCTCCCTGCTGCCTTGTGCACTAATACCTAATAGAGCACTATTAGGGTGAGTAGGAAAAGGGATGAAAAGATCCCAGGTTCTACCCCTAAGGGAGAAATAGTTAATAAATAAACAGTAAAAAAAAAAAAGAAAGTAAAAAAAACACCAAGATATTAAGTATAAATCACCCCCTTTCACAATTTTACATATAAAATATATAAACAATATATAAACATATTACATATTGCCACGTCCAAAAAGTCCAAACTATTAAAATATTTAAAAAATCTCCTATGCTGTGAATGCCAGAACAGAAAAAAATAAATAAAAACTGCGCAATTTGCCATTTTTTTGTCACCTTGTTCCCCAAAAAATAGGATCAGACTGTTCAATTATGAGCTGGACGTTCCATAAAATGCGGAATGCACGAGGCTTTTTTTGGTGTTTTATTTTTTTCGCGTGGTATCGAATGGTATCGGGGATCGTAATACTTTTTTATGGTATCGAAACCGAATCAATATTTTGGTATTAAAAAAACCCTACATCACACACAGCGTGCGGCCAGACAGCGGGAAGGAAGGAGAGCTTTCCTTCCTTCCAACTGTGATGCCGGCCAGCCACTGCCACCAATAAAAATGCTTGAAAAGGGCTAGTGAGGCAGGAATTGGTTAGGTCCCACTGCCCCACCAATGAAAATGCTGAAAAGGGCTTGTGAGGGTGCGGCATGCCAGTCCGCAGGGGATACACGTGAGGTACACGGTGGGACGATGGGAAATGACAGTTCATAGGTTTTACTCACGGTTAGCAAAAAGCCTCCCTGGGCGGCAAAGCAGTGAAGGGGAAGACAGCATGAAATCCTCGGGGGCACGCTCTGTGATAGGGAAGCACCAGCCAAGATGGTGGTTGAGGTGCCCTGATGTTAGTGGTGCTTAGGGTGCTTGTGGAGGCTGGGTCCCTTGATGGTATTTGTCGTGACGCCAGTACCGTTAATGGTGGTACAACCAATTGTAGTAGCAATACTGAAGAATGAGGTAGACAGTGGTAGGATACAACTGACAACTTTTACCTTTGCTGGTTTCGGTTGCAACATAAACATCCAGACAGAATACAGTCTCTGCAGGGGCGGACATATCGCCTGTGCAGCCGGTTCAGTTGCACAGGGGCCCGGCGTATGAGCGGGCCCATTCATACTAGTGACCGCATCCAGAAGCGCTCACTAGTATGATGGCCACGGCCCCCACGCTATTAGTATTATGTCTGAGAATCCTGAATGGGCCCTCGCCATGCTGACTGATGGGCCCCGCCACCAACCCCTGGAGCTAAGCGCGCCGCTTACTGCACTAGCTCGCCGCTTTGGCTCCGCTTCCTCTCCCTCCCTGGTCTGGTCTCCTCCAGCCTGACTGTGTACACGTACAGCACTATGACCTGACGCGCTGTACGCAGTCAGGTGACGTGACTGTGCAGCGCGGGCTCTTGGACAGCAGGCAGCACTGGCACTCACAGACACCCCGGCGGACATAGAGCAGTGGAGCAGGAGGAGAGAGGTAAGTTTAATATATTTTTTTGTCTGATCTGAGGTCTGATGGGGGTCTGGACTCTCCAGGTGCCTGAATAAAGGCCTTCTGAGCAAGGGACAATTTGGGGGGCAGGTTCTTGAGCAATAAACTATATGGGCCTGGGGGGCCTGAATAAAAAATTACCAACTATAATTTGGGGGGCCCTGACTGCAAGTGACATCTGAGGGGGGAGAGAGCAATTAACTGACATATGGGGGGGCGTCCCTGCCCCTAATAAATAATTAACAACACATATTGGGGGGGGGCTGATCTGAGGTCTGATGCTGGTCTGGACTCTCCAGGTGCCTGAATAAGGGAAGGGGGGGGGAGCCTTCTGAGCAAGTGGCATTTTTTTTTTTGGGGGCGGGGGCAGGCACATTGTTTGCACAGGGGCCCTCTGCTGTTGTGTCCGCCCCTGAGTCTCTGGGTATATAGAGGAATTCTGTTGATCCACTGTTAATAGGTTTTGGCTAGGTCCTGACTCGGGCTGTGGTGAAGTAGTACCCTTTCCTTGCTGGTATGCTCAGTCCTATATCTTTCCTGTTTCTTCCAAGCTCTTGGGACAGGTAGCTAGCTGTCTTCTATACTTTATGGTGAGGCTGCCTGTAGCTACATTGTCCTCCACCATGCGCAAAGGTGCCCATAAGCCATAGTTAGTGGCTGTTATTACCGATGAATTTCCTTTCTCTGCTTGGTTCTTTTCCAGGGAGGAAAACGCTCTCCTCTGGTCAGGATGTAAGGATACAGTCCGGCAACAGGAGAAAAACGCTCTCCTGCGCCTCATACCTTGGCACTACCACATAGTTGAATCTGACTCTACTCACTACTCTGTGGTGTGAAGTCTGCACACTCAACTAACTTGAATTCTACTCTGAAACAACAACTACTCTGAACTACCCCACTCTAGGCCTGACTAAGGTATTTATATGGACTAAGTGCTATCCCCATCTAGTGGTGGGATGTATAAATTACACTGGACCAGCCTATGAACAGGGATTCAACAGGTGTATAAATGCAAAGTGACATGCAACACAGAAATGCAGTTTACAGTAATTTTGCAGTTCCCATGTGTCTTGAGTGGGACGCTGCAAGGGAGGGATTGGTTAGGTCTCACGGCCCCACCAATGGAAAAAAACATGACAGCCCGAGGGGGGTTGTCGGCATCCAGTTTCAGATAGTATCTAAGGGAGTGAGCGGGAGAATGATCTGCAGTTCCTCTTCCATGTCACCTTGAAAATATCAGCAGTGCAGCACAGCCCAGTGCAGCAGAGCCCAGTACAGCAGAGACCAGTGCAGCAGAGACCAGTGCAGTAGAGCGCAGTGCAGCAGAGACCAGTGCAGCAGAGACCAGTGCAGCAGAGCGCAGTGCAGTAGATCCCAGTGCAGCAGAGACCAGTGCAGCAGAGACCAGTGCAGCAGAGACCAGTGCAGCAGAGACCAGTGCAGCAGAGCGCAGTGCAGCAGAGCCCAGTGCAGCAGAGCCCGGTGCAGTAGAGCCCGTTGCAGCAGAGACCAGTGCAGCAGAGCGCAGTGCAGCAGAGCCCAGTGCAGCAGAGCCCGGTGCAGCAGAGCCCGGTGCAGCAGAGCCCAGTGCAGCAGAGCCCAGTGCAGCAGAGCCCAGTGCAGCAGAGCCCAGTGCAGTAGAGCTCAGTGCAGTAGAGCCCAGTGCAGCAGAGACCAGTGCAGCACAGCCCAGTGCAGCAGAGCCCAGTGCAGAGCCCAGTGCAGCAGAGACCAGTGCAGTAGAGACCAGTGCAGCAGAGACCAGTGCAGCAGAGCCCAGTGCAGCACAGCCCAGTGCACCAGAGACCAGTGCAGCACAGCCCAATGCACCAGAGACCAGTGCAGCACAGACCAGTGCAGCAGAGACCAGTGCAGCAGGGACCAGTGCAGCAGGGACCAGTGCAGCAGGGACCAGTGCAGCAGAGACCAGTGCAGTAGAGACCAGTGCAGCAGAGACCAGTGCAGCAGAGCCCAGTGCAGCACAGCCCAATGCAGCAGAGACCAGTGCAGCACAGCCCAATGCACCAGAGACCAGTGCAGCAGAGACCAGTGCACTAGAGCCCAGTACAGCAGAGCCCAGTGCAGCAGAGACCTGTGCAGTAGAGCCCAGTACAGCAAAGACCTGTGACCACTAAATCCTAGTCAGTCTTGTGCAGCCAATTCAGGTATAGTTACCATGTCAGCCGGAAATAAATGTAGGGATAGATCAATGTAATAATAAGGCCTATTTCACACTGCTGGCATAGTTCCTGCATGTTGTTCTACAGAGAACAGCCTGCCGGGCCTATCTGGTTCCGGCATTGCCAGATGTTACCAGAATGTCTTCCAGTCCCATGGACTATAATGGAGTCTGGCAGAGATCCAGCTGCTACCCGGCAAATATGCCAGGATTCGGCTGGAGAAATATGGCTGCTTAGTCAATGGAGCTAGCTGGCATTCCGGTAACATCCAGCAATTTTGGATCCGACATTTGGGGCTAATGTGACTCATTAACCGCAATGTTGCCAATAGCCATAATTTGAGAAGATGGGGTCATCTATTATTCATCTGAGGTACATGGTGCTATTACATTAATACCCCCCATGTACCTCCCATTAAACGTAAGTGGCCCCAAGCACCTTATCAAATAATGGACAACATTGGGTTAACCATTAATGTGAGGTGCACATGATGAGGTTACCTACTATAAATGTGAGGCACATGCAGGTCCAAATTAATAAGAAGGCCCGCCCCAGAATCCCACCGGGTCCCTGGGAAAATTGTTATGCATGAACCTGGTCCTTGGTGCAAAAATGGTTGGGGACCAGCCTTGCGGGGGGAGGGGGGGCTTATGGGTTTGCGCAGATAATGCCCTTAGGAGTAGCCCCAAGCCAAATCTGTTGAGTGACACAGCAGATCCACATTCCCGTCTGTAAGGTTATAGGCACTTTCTGTTCTTCCTCTTGTTTTGTTCCTATTTGTCTCCATCTACACCTCGAAGAGTAATCATAAAACAGAATGAGCTTAGCAAGTTTGAGTCTGTTATTTTTCCGACGCTGGAATATCCGCACGATATTACCAAGTATATGACGGCTGTTTAATGCACTTTAATATGTTACCTTCAGATGTAACAAACATTATTTTGCATTTGTCTACACGATTCTCATCATTTCATTACCGGCAAACAGAAATACATCAGCTTTCATGCAACATTAGGCCAGTGTGCCGGGTGCCACATCTCTGAATGTTGATGGTTTAGTTAATTATTTCCATTTAACCCCAATGACTTTGATAATAGAGTTTCACATTAACAGAAAGCCATCTGATTCCAGCGCGCATTAGAACATGTGACGAGCGCAATGTGGATTTGATTGCAATTTTTTTTTCTCTTTGTACAACTGTCCTGATCAATTCGTAGGTTAGGGGGAACCAGTAAAGGTCCATTTTTCAAATTCTATAAGTTCCCGCTGGATGGCAAAATACACGTGACTGGATCTGCATCCGTGATGCGGGGTGCACACGGCCAGTGCCCGTGTATTGCAGACTCGCTGTTTGCGGCCGCGTGCATAAGGCCTTACGCTGAGTTCACATCACCGTTTAGCTTTTCTTTCTTCTGATCCGTCAGAAGAAGAGAGGGAGAAAAAAGAAAAAAACTGAATCCTCTAAAAAACGTATCCTGTTGCATCTGTTGTCATCTGTTTGAGCCGTTTCAGTCTAAGATCCGTTTTTTTTTTTAGATGAAAAGAAAAGTCCTGCATGCAGTAGATTTTTCCCGTCTAAAACTGGATCTCAGACAGAAATGGTTCAAACAGATGACAACTGGTGCAACAGGATCCGTTTTTTTTTTTCTCTCTCTCTTCTTCTGATGGATCAGAAGAACGGAAAGTTAAATGGTGATGTGAACTCAGCCTCGGGACTCATGCACATGATCATATGTATTTTGCGGTCCACCAAACACAGATCCGCAAAAAATACAGATGACATTCGTGTGCATTCCGTATTTCGCGGAACGGAACAGCTGGCCCCTAATAGAACAGTGCTATCCTTGTCCGTAATGCAGACAATAATAGGACATGTTCTATTTTTTGTGGAACAGATATAGGGAAACAGAATTCACACGGAGTAGCTTCCGTTTTTTGCGGACCTATTGAAATCAACGGTTCCGCATACGGTACACAAAAAGAACGGAATGGACACGGAAAGAAAATGCATGCCCTTACTCACATATCTGAGCAGTAGCTCAGCAAGCACTTGCATCCCAAAGAATGCATTGCAATTAGTTTTTGTTAACCCCTTTCTTCCCTGCGTAGAAAACAGTCCCTCACATATAGCCCCAGAGATACATATGGTATGTAATCCCCTTCTCTACTGTTTAGAGAGAGATATAGCTAAGTACTAATATGAATTTAGAAGTAGGAATGAATGTGTGACAGGAGTCAGGGCCTATTCACCTGCTTCTCTATGTCATTACTAGGACGCCGACGGCAAGCACCACCACTTGCGTCCTATTACCTTGGTATCCAGGCTGGGTCTGTGGGCCCGAGGCACCGGCCAATCGGAGGTCACATCCAGCGCCATGACGTCACACAGGTCGCATGATCAGTTTGAACAGCCAACGGCTGGCCACAGTTGCCTGTGAATTTTGGTCTTCTGTATCTCACTAGCCTCTCTGTTGTGGACTGCGCTGTCTGGATTTGGACCTGACTACCAACCTTGCTTGTGCTGTTTCTTCTGGTTTGACTTCAGTTTGGACTTGGACTTTCTTCTGCCTGATGCTTGGAACCTTGACATGTCTTCTTGTGTTTGGACCTTGGCTTGGTGTCTTACTTCCATTTGGTTTCTGACTTGGCTCTGTTTGTGTTCTCCTGGTTTTGACCTGGTCTGTCTGACTTCAGCATTGACATTTCTTCTGGACTCGTCCCGGACTCGTCCCTAGTAGGCCCCAGCACTTAATCAGGGAGGGACGGTCGTCTAGTTGAGGGCTGTTGCCTAGGTCGGATCCTGTAAATAGGTAGGAACAGTGGTGAGGGTGGATATAGGGATTACTGAACCCTTTCATGACACTACATGAGATCACTACTCCGGCACTGAGACCAAGGAGAAAGCAGGGGAACTACTGAGCATGTCAGTCCACCACTAAATGCAGGAGAAGGTGGACCAGAAGAATAAACAGCAGGGGGCGCTACCAGAGAGGAAAATGCAATGTACATAAAAAAAATAACAATATTTTTATTGCATGTATAATACAGTAATACTTAATTTACCATGCCATGTTCATTGCATAGTAAAAGTTTTAAGTATGAGTGCCAATTGAATATCCTAAATATAACTTAAAGATAATTCTCAGGCAAAATACCAAATTTTCACAGCGACACTTTTTTTTACAATTTGCTGAAATTACATTGTATCCATCCAGTATGAAATAGTCAAAAGTTTGCATTGGACTGGAGGGTTGCATTATGGGGCATCTATATCAGAAAATGACCTGTAGTTTAAATAAAGTTTTGTTTTTGTTTTGTTTTTAAATCTTGATATATTGCAGTTTTCACACTGAACATTACAATAGGCTGACACCTACTGTTCTGTAAAGATCACTTCTCAGCAGTCATCTCATTATCATCACAGTAAGGATTACAATGACAAACAATAGATAGATAGATAGATAGATAGATAGATAGATAGATAGATAGATAGATAACACAAGAATATTGACAACAGGTGTTGGTTACAGCTAGGGATGAGCGAATCGACTTCGGATGAAGCATCCAAAGGCGATTTGCATAAAACTTTGTTTCAATACTGTACGGAGCGAGGTACCCCTTGCAACCGAAGCCAAGTTCGGGAAATGTTTTTTTACAGTATGAATTTATTTCTGAAGTTATTATGCAAAGTCTTACGAGACTTCGCGAAGTAATAAATTCGGCTCATCGGAGCCAATACATTCTAATACTATACGGAGCGCTCACTCCGTACAGTATTAAAAACAAAGTTTTATACGAATCAACTGTGGATGTTTCATCCGAAGTCGATTCGCTCATATACAACATACTTCCTCCCTTCTAGCCTCCCCCTACTGCACATGACACAGAGCATGCCCGCCACACTCTCGAAAACAGGTCAACCAATCATTTTCTGAATTCGGTGTCTCATGTCTGTGTGGCTGCTGTAAAAGAATCTCACATACAGTTCAGGGAAGCAGCACAGGCAAGATGGCCGCCCCCATAATCATGTACAGAAAATAGACCATCAATATAAAATAAGAAAATAAGAAGAGATTGGAAAAAATAAAAATGTTAAATGTATAATTTTAACCATTAGAGAAAAATGCAAAGTTTTCCCTTTAAGTTTAATTTCCCTTTAATAATTGCACTAATGCGTTTTACAAAGCCCAGCTCTCTGTTTACTATCTGTAATTGAATTTAGTCAAGAATTAAAGCTTTTCATTATAGGCACAAATTAGGTTCCTTTCTTCACTCTACAAGTCACTTGACTGAATGGACCCCTGCTGCAGCACATCCTCAGTACCCGGTAATCAGCATTGCCTGCATGCACTGTATACCTGTGAACATGGAGGTTTACAGAACTGAACTAAGTGCATTACTGTACAGCGATACAATGTTCCAGGAAAACTGATACAATATTGTGTTATACACACTGAGGGCACTGTGTCATCCACAGATCCCCCATAGCAGTGTGTCATCCACAGATCCTTCATAACAGTGTAATCCACAGATCTCCCTATAACAGTGTGTCATCCACAGATCCTTCATAACAGTGTGTCATTACAGATCCCCCATAACAGTGTCATCCACAGATCCCCCATAGCAGTGTGTCATCCACAGATCCCCCATAACTATGCATCATCCAAAGATCCCCCATAACTATGCGTCATCCACAGATCCCCATAACTATGTGTTATCCACAGATCCTCCATAACAGTGTCATCCACAGATCCTCCATAACAGTGCGTCATCCACGGATCCCCCATAACAGTTTGTCATCCACAGATCCCCCATAACAGTGTGTCATTCACAGATCCTCCATAACAGTGTGTCATCCACAGATCCCCCATAACTGTGCCATCTACAGATCTCCCATAACAGTGCGTCATCCACAGATCCCCCATAATAGTGTGTCATCCACAGATCCCCCATAACAGTGTGTCATCCACAGATCCCCCATAACAGTGTGTCCTCCACAGATCCCCCCATAACAGTGTGTCCTCCACAGATCCCCCATAACAGTGTGTCCTCCACAGATCCCCCATAACAGTGTCATCCACAGATCCCCCATAACTGTGTGTCATCCACAGATATCCCCATAACAGTGTGTCATCCACAGATCCCTCATAACAGTGTGTCATCCACAGATCCCCATAACAGTGTGCCATCCACAGATCCCCCATAACAGTGTGTCACCCACAGATCCCCCATAACAGTGTGTCATCCACAGATCCCCCATAACAGTGTGTCATCCACAGATCCCCCATAACAATGCTATCCACAGATCCCCCATAACAATGCCATCCACAGATCCCCCATAACAGTGTGTCATCCACAGATCCCCCATAACAGTGTGTCATCCACAGATCCCCCATAACAATGCTATCCACAGATCCCCCATAACAATGCCATCCACAGATCCCCCATAACAGTGTGTCATCCACAGATCCCCCATAACAGTGTGTCATCCACAGATCCCCCAAAACAGTGTCATCCACAGATCTCCCATAACTGTGTCATTCACAGATCCTCCATAACTATGTATCATCCACGGATCCCCCATAACAGTGTGTTATCCACAGATCCTCCATAACAGTGTCATTCACAGATCCTCCATAACAGTGTGTCCTCCACAGATCCCCCATAATAGTGCGTCATTCACAGATCCTCCATAACAGTGTGTCATCTACAGATCCCCCATAACAGTGTGTCATCCACAGATCCCCCATAACAGTGTCATCCACAGATCCCCCATAACAGTGTCATTCATAGATCCCCCATAACAGTGTAATCCACAGATCCTCCATAGCAGTGTGTCATCCACAGATCCCCCATAACATTGTGTCATCCACAGATCCTCCATAGCAGTGTGTAATCAACAGATCCCCCATAACAGTGCGTCATACACAGATGTCCATTAACTGTGTGTCATCCACAGATTCCTTATAACTGTGTGTTATCCACAGATCCCCCATAAGTGTATCATCCACCGATCCCCCATAGCAGTGTGTCATCCACAGATCCCCCATAACAGTGTGTCATCCACAGATCTCCCATAACAGTGTGTCATCCACAGATCCCCCATAACAGTGTTTCATCCACAGATCCTCCATAACAGTGTGTCATCCACAGATCCCCCCGTAACAGTGTCATCCACAGATCCCCGATAACAGTGTGTCATCCACAGATCCCCCATAACAGTTTGTCATCTAACAGTGTGTTATCCACAGATCCCCTATTACAGTTTGTAATTCGCAGATCCCCCATAACTATGTGTCATTCACAGATCCCCCATAACTGTGTGTCATTCACAGATCCCCCATAACAGTGTGTCATCCACAGATCCCCCATAACAGTGTGTCATCCACAGATCCCCCATAACAGTGTGTCATCCACAGATCCCCCATAACAGTGTCATCCACAGATCTCCCCATAACAGTGTCATCCACAGATCCCCCATAACAGTGTGTCATCCACAGATCCCCCATAACAGTGTGTCATTCACAGATCCTCCATAACAGTGTGTCACCCACAGATCCCCCATAACAGTGTGTCATCCACAGATCTCCCATAACAGCGTGTCATCCACAGATCCCCCATAACAGTGTGTCATCCACAGATCCCCCCGTAACAGTGTCATCCACAGATCCCCCATAACAGTGTCATCCACAGATTCTCCATAACAGTGTGTCATCCACAGATCCCCCATAACAGTGTGTCATCCACAGATCCCCCATAACAGTGTGTCATTCACAGATCCTCTATAACAGTGTGTCATCCACAGATCTCCCATAACAGTGTATCATCCACAGATCCCCCCGTAACAGTGTCATCCACAGATCCCCCGTAACAGTGTCATCCACAGATCCCCCATAACAGTGTGTCATCCACAGATCCCCCATAACAGTTTGTCATCTAACAGTGTGTTATCCACAGATCCTCAATAACAGTGTCATCCACAGATCCCCCATAATAGTGTGTCATCCACAGATCCCCCATAACAGTGTGTGATCCACAGATCCCCCATAACAGTTTGTCATCTAACAGTGTGTTATCCACAGATCCTCAATAACAGTGTCATCCACAGATCCCCCATAATAGTGTGTCATTCACAGATCCTCTATAACAGTGTGTCATCCACAGATCCTCCATAACTATGCGTCATCCACAGATCCCCCATAACAGTGTGTCATTCACAGATCCCCATAACAGTGTGTCATCCACAGATCCCCATAACAGTGTGTCATCCACAGATCCCCCATAACAGTGTGTCATCCACAGATCCCCCATAACAGTGTGTCATCCACAGATCCACCATAACAGTGTCATCCACAGATCCCCCATAACAGTGTGTCATCCACAGATCCCCCATAACAGTGTTTCATCCACAGATCCCCCATAACAGTGTCATCCACAGATCCCCCATAACAGTGTCTCATCCACAGATCACCCATAACAGTGCGTCATCCACAGATCCCCCATAACAGTGTGTCATCCACAGATCCCCCATAATAATTTGTCATTCACAGATCCCCCATAACAGTGTGTCATCCACAGATCACCCCATAACAGTGTGTCATCCACCGATTCCCTATCACAGTTTTATCCCCACCCCTAACTGGTATCACCCAGTTGTCAATTTAGTCCTTAATTTCTAGGAAGAAGCACTGTCAGCAGTAACACTGGGTGACTGGAGCCACATATTTCAGAATGTAATACATGACTTCAAACCTATCAGGGAACATATTTGTTAGCATCTCTCTGCTGTGGTTAAAAGAGGTAATAGGTACGCCAGAAGGGGGACTCTCCTCTATCTCATAGGGCATGTAAAAAGGGAAAAGTTGTAGCCAAGGAGTCTTGCACCGGGGACAGAGAAGACCTGGGTGTACATCGTTTAAAGGTTAGACAATTATGTACAAATGGAGAAAATGTATAACTGGGGATTGGACCATTTTCCAAGCTTCTCACGGTTCTTCTAGTTTTGGTGTCCTGGATACAGAGAATGAACCGATATAAGCTTGCTTCATTCTGAAGACACCGGTATGACGACATACTGTATAGCGACGGTCATATATTGTCAGTTGACCACCGGGCCTAATGAGGCTCCGTTACACAGAGGGTGACCTGCTTAACTGGCATAGCAAAGACAAGCACCGCGTCCTATTCTGCATGGATAGTCTTCAGACAGATTGCAAAGAAATTACATGCAATTTCATTTAGGGTTTAATCAAGCAGATTTTAGTTACATTTCAGCCGGTATTAATCCTGACAGATTATCAGATCTGTTTTTCTTTGTGATTACTGGAATAAACATCTTCGTTAAGTGCCGAGTCCAGAACTTCTCCATAGACTCAGCTGGCGGGTGACGTTAGAACGATGCCTTTTATTAAGATTGTTTTCTAAGCCCTCCAGCAGGGGAGGGGTTAAAGCGTTCCTTTCGTTAAATAAAATAGGATCATTTTCTTCCCATCTCATTTTCCTAATGGCCCTTCACTGCCCTGTCACAAGGAGATGTTAATACGGAAAGAGTTTTTAGCGGCATCATTATGATTATTATTTACTTACTAGGAGTCATTTTATGAAGGAGATTAAGGGATAAAAAGGAAAGTTACATTGGTGGCCCCCCTGGGTCTGGAGAGAAGCACGCTTGGCCAATTTATCTACAAAGCATTATTATTACAGTCATTTATAGTCTTGAGCGAATCGAAGTCCACGACGTGAAAATTCAAGTCACCGCAAAGTGAAGTTTCCTCATGCTTCGTGGTAACGAATTGATTTTCCCTGAATGGCAGTAAAAAAAAAAAAATCATACTTACCTAATCCGTTTGAGCGGCCGCCACCATCTTGATTGAAGATCCTGCGCGAAATCCCATGCACGGTGACGTATGATGTCACCATGCCGGCCAACGTGATGACGTCATCACGGGCCGCTCAAGATTTTGCACTAGATCTTCAATCAAGATGGAGGCGGCCGGATCTTCTCGATCAAATGGATGAGGTAAGTATGATTTTATGAAATTTTTTATTTTATTTTACACTGTAATATCAATGTCATATGCCGCAATCAGCTATGAACACGGCATCTGAGGAGTACAATGATGGGGGGCGGCACAATTGCCATTCCCTGTCATTGCACCCAATACTTTCGAAGAAATGCGCTTCGTGACAAAGTAATTAGTCACAAAGCCAATTGTTTTTGTAAAATTCAGCGAAGCAGCCAAATCAAATTTTTCACTACTTTGCTCATCTCTAGTCATTTATATAGCTGGAAAGTGATCCAAAATTCACTGGATATTCAAAACATGACTTTTAATAATGTTATCATATAAATTAGGTGGCCCAAGATAAATGATATACAAAAACAAAAAACAAAAAGAAGCTTCTGTCAAAGATAAATCGTCACCTATAAAGACAAAAGAACTTATGGATTGATAAGAATAGTAGTGCACGGCGGCACTAAAGTAAAAACCATTTGTCCTACCACTCAGTTGTTGAGTTCCAAGATGTCACTCATTGAGGAGATCTGAAGGAAGGGATCAGAGGAATTATCTACCACCATTTATAGAAAACCAACCTCAACCAATTCTGTCCTTCATTGGAGCAGTAGCCACCCACCCGACTCCGCTTAAGAGAGGCATTCCAGGTGGACAACATCTACGCCTACGTCAAAATTGCTCTGAAAAAACTGAGTTTGTTAAGCAGGTGGAGGATTTGAGGACTAGGTTTCCATCAAGAGGGTACCCAGACACTGTACTTACAACAGCCTATAAGTCATCTTTATCTACAGCCCATACTGAATTATTGGTACCAAAAAAAACGCCTGACACAAATCAAAAGATCCGTTTGATTGCCAGTTTTGATGGTGCTGCGGACCAAGCCAGGGGGGGGTCCTTAATAGACTCTGGCCCATTCTTCTCATGGACCCTGATATTAGAGACATTATCCATGAGTATCCACAGATCACATTTAGAAGCGGCTGCAGCCTTAAGGACCTTCTTGTTCACAGCCATTACAGCCCTGTTCCCAAAAGTAGAACTTGGCTGGCCCGAAAACCTGAGTGCTGTTTTAGATGTAGTGGCTGTGTGGCCTGCAGCACAGTACAAACAGGCCAATCATTTTTCAGTACCAATTTGCAACGTACTTTTCCCATCAGGGACTTTATCAACTCCCGTACCCGGGTGGTCATTTATAAAATCACCTGTCACTGTCAAAAGGAATATATTGGCAAAACTAGACGTGAATTGCGTAGACGAATAGGAGAACAGCTGGGAGACAATGAAAAGATGAGGGACACGGCTGTGTCCAGACATGTCAATGAGTGCCACCAAGGTTACCCCAAAAGTATTAAGATCATGGGGATAGAATCATTCAGACCTCCAACTCGAGGTGGTGATTGGGACCGTATATTGTTACAGCATGATGCCCGTTGGACCTTCATTCTGCGTACAGTCTCCCCCCTGGGCTTGAACGAACAGCTTCAATTTAGCTGTTTTATTCGATTTAATTGATGATACCTCCTGATTTGTGTGCTCCTCTCCGTGTATTATAATTACATTTTTTATTTTCTCTACCACCCCCCATGCCCCCCAGCCCTCCCTTTTTCTTTACCCCTCTTCTTTTTGTTTCTATTTCATAATTGTTTCTGATTTTCTTTAATTGTCACCTTAGTGTATCAGGGTGTCTTATTTATTTATCCAATATACCAGTTTCAGTGTTTTTGGGCCACCATAGTCGGGTTTCCTTAATCATTGTGACGCCACAAATGGAAATTTTTTACCCGCAAGCCAAGAGCGCATCCCGGTTGCCTGGTAACCCTGTCAATTCGGGCCGGGTATACTCTGTGACGTCATCTTACGCCACCAGCGTCATCACCCCGTGTGCATCCGCGTTGCGCAGCAACTTTCGGGTAATCCAGACCGCACATACTTGGACGTGGCCAGAGGCCTCACTGACGTCCTCACACTTTGAGGCCACTTTCTGTTTTAAAAACCGTCGGGCTGGGCACCCCCATTAGGCCACAAACAGCTTGCAGGTATTATCAGGCCCCGGTTCATGTAGGAGTGGGGTACTTACCTAATGCCTCCACCCCCCTCTCCTGCACTTTATTGAGCTAAAGCCACACCATAGGCTTAGATAACCAAACCAATGTCCCCTATAAAGTATTAGATCCGATACTCCATTCGTTTATTTTACCAATACACTAATATCCAGATCCGAATTATAAATTTAAACATAACAAGAAATAAGCTACAATTGCAATTTAACAATTAAGCTTTATTTAATTCATTAATCACATGGCATCACACAAAGAGTTAAAATGTTTAAAAATTATGGTAGATGGTGTCAAACATATTACATTTACAGTAAAAGAACAGGTATTTGCACCAATATCTTTGCAGATTATTACATCCAATATTATAAATTTGTACTAATACATTGATTTCACACCGAACAGCTATTATATATATATATGCATACTCATGCTATAGTCTATATTGTAGTTGATTGCTCTCACAGTGGGACGCATCTATACAGATTGCGTCAGAAATAAAGTGCAAGTGCATACAAGTAAAGCTAATACTGCGCTAACATTATGAGGGCAATCACCACAGCTCAATATTGCATACAATAAACTGAAGGGTATCAATAATTCAAAACGTAATACAAAGATACTGACCAAAGTGTAAAGTTACACCATAGGCTTAGTTATTTGACTATTGCAGTATGAACTGTAGCCATACCACAGGCTTGGTTCATAGTTTTTCTCACAGCACTTAGGTGCATTAACAGGAATTTTTTGCTTTGCACCGCTGCTCATTAGTACCTTTTCCTATACTACGCCCAGTTACCTTTTGTTTCCCCTGATGAGTCTTAGAAAAGAAAAACATGCGTCTAGGGAATAATTAGGATAAGGCGAACTAGGGCCAGTTATTTAGGGAGAGGTTCCGGCCGGGGTTGCCCTTGTCAGGGCGGGTGCTCTGTGGCTAGGCTATCAGGGCCAGTGCAGGACCCCCGCCTTAGGACAATATTAGGGACTTGTAGCCCCTGTCCACATCCTGCTTGTACCCACTCCCTTCCCTTCTCCGCATGGGCACTTTCATCTTGACTGCTGGGAGAACAGTGACATCTTGGAACTCAACAACTGACTCACTCCATAAGTTATTTTGTCTTTATAGGTGACGATTTATCTTTGACAGAAGCTTCTTTTTGTTTTTTGTTTTTGTATATCATTTATCTTGGGCCACCTAATTTATATGATAACATCATTAAAAGTTATGTTTTAAGTATCCAGTGAATTTTGGATCACTTTCCAGTAAACTTTTACCAAATATTAGTGATCTGCCGAACAATTATTCCCCCTTTTTTTCCCTTTTTCATTTATATAGCTCCAGCCTTGCTCCATCCGCCTCAGGTTGGACACGTTAGCTCTGTTTTAGGGAATGTCCAGATACCAAATGAAGTATTTTTAATACTTTTGTGTAATAAAACCTATTCATTATTTTTATTTAAACATTTTTTTCAATACACTTAACTAATATTTGTTTTTTGGTTTCATTAGAGAACTTGAACTTGCAATCTTCCGATTGCTCCTATCATTTTTGAAAATGTGCCATACCACCATGCCTGGATTGAAATGACTCTCTGACACCACAAAGCAGGTTATAGATGCCTATAAATCTTAAAGGGGTTATCCCATGATTAATGTAAAAAATGAAAATCATATATAATCTAGTACATGACAACCTCTATCTAACAAAGCTAGAACCAGCCCTGAACCTCACATGGATCCAGAGATCTCCCCATTCATTGCTCCAATTGTCCTGCTAGATTTATTATACAAGCTGCCAGCTCAGGGATTGTGTGGTTTCTCAGAGGGCATGTCCTGTATGCTGCAGTGGGTGGCAGTTGAAGGATATAACCGAGCATGTGCTTCCAAGTCAGGGAACAGGACAAAGAAATTTGAAAAAGAGCAAACAGCAGGTGGCGCTATACTGATAGATTTCATTGAATAACTCAGTAGCTATAATAAATTTTTAACACGTAATTACAAAAATATTCTGATTTCAGGGGCCGAGTTGAAAACTGTAAAATATTATTCATGGGATAACCCCTTTAAAGGGGTTGTCTCACTTCAGCAAATAGCATTTATCATGTAGGGAAAGTTAATATAAGCCACTTACTAATGTATTGTGATTTTTCATATTGCTTCCTTTGCTGGATGGAGTCAGTTCTCCATCACATTATGCATTGCTCATTTCCATGGTTACAACCACCCTGCAATCCATCAGCCGTGGTCGTTTTAGCACTCTATAGTCTACATCAGAGGACACCGATGAGCATGGACTGCCAAAGCTTACTTAGGATCCACCAGTGTCACAATAGCTATACGAGCACATATATTTCTGTTCAAGTTGCCCTGTGATTAGCACTAGGGATGAGCGAATCGACTTCGGATGAAACATCCGAAGTCGATTCGCATAATACTTTGTTTAAATACTGTACGGAGCGAGAGCTTCGTACAGTATTAGAATGTATTGGCTCGTATGAGCAGAAGTTATTACTTTGCGAAGTCTCGCGAGACTTCAGGTAATAACTTTATAAATCAATTTCTACTGTAAAGAAACATTTTCCAAACCCGGGTTTGCTTCCATTCCTAATACTCGCTCCGTACAGTATTCAAAGTATTATGCGAATACTCATGCCTAATTAGCACTAGTGTCTTGCAGCGCTGGCGTCCTGGGTTTGAATAAGTTAATTTGGACTTTAGATTGTGAGCCCCAATGGGAACAGGGAATGATGTGAGTAACGGCAGTGCCTGTACAGCGATGCAGAATATGCTGGAGCTATATAAATGAAAAAGGAAAAAAAAAGGGGGAATAATTGTTCGGCAGATCACTAATATTTGGTAAAAGTTTACTGGAAAGGGATCCAAAATTCACTGGATACTTAAAACATAACTTTTAATGATGTTATCATATAAAATAGGTGGCATAAGATAAATTATATACAAAAACAAAGCGAAAAAAGAAGCTTCTGTCAAAGATAAATCGTCACCTATTAAGACAAAAGAACTTACGGAGTGATAAGAATAGTAGTGCACGGCGGCACTAAAGTAAAAGCCATTTGTCCTACCACTCAGTTGTTGAGTTCCAAGATGTCACTGTTCTCCCAGCAGGCAAGATGAAAGTGCCCATGTGGAGAAGGGAAGAGAGTGGTTCCAAGATAGGACGTGGACAGGGGCTACAAGTCCCTAATATTGCCCTAAGGCGGGGGTCCTGCACTGGCCCTGATAGCCTAGCCACAGAGCACCCGCCCTGACAAGGGCGACCCCGGCCGGAACCTCTCCCTAAATAACTGGCCCTAGTTCGCCCTATCCTAATTATTCCCTACACGCATGTTTTTCTTTTCTAAGACTCATCAGGGGAAACAAAAGGTAACTGGGCGTAGTATAGGAAAAGGTACTAATGAGCAGCAGTGCAAAGCAAAAAATTCCTGTTAATGCACCAAGTGCTGTGAAAAAAACTATGAACCAAGCCTATGGTATGGCTACAGTTCATACTGCAATAGTCAAAGAGCTAAGCCTATGGTGTGGCTTTAGTTCAATAAAGTGCAGGAGAGGGGGTGGAGGCATTAGGTAAGTACCCCACTCCTACATGAACCGGGACCTGATAATACCTGCAAGCTGTTTGTGGCTTAATGGGGCTGCCCAGCCCGCCGGTATTTAAAACAGAAAGTGGCCTCAAATCAAGGCTTGGCTCATGACGTGAGGACGTCAGTGAGGCCTCAGGCCATGTCCAAGCATGCGCAGTCCGGATTTCCCGAAAGTTGCCGCGCAACGTGGACGCACATTGCGTGGTGACGTTGGTGGCGTAAGATGACGTCACCGCGTCGGTTTGCGTTAGAGTATACCCAGCCCGAATTGACAGTTCAAGTTCTCTAATTAAACCAAAAAACAATTAGTTAAGTGTATTGAAAAAAATGTTCAAAGGAAAATAATGAGTAGGTTTTATTACACAAAAGCATTAAAAATACTTAATTTGGTATCTGGACATTCCCTAAAACAGAGCTAACGTGTCCAACCTGTGGCGGCTGGAGCAATGCATAGGGAGATCTCTGGATCCATGTGAGGTACAGGGCTGGTTCTGGCTTTGTTAGGAAGAGGTTGACATGCACTATATGATATCACATTTTCAGATTTTAAATTAATCACGGGATAACCCCTTTAATGAAGATCCAACCACTAGTCCCAATAGCCTGGGCACCTGAAACTTGCTTACTCAAACCCATACTTGGTAGTACCCACTCGTATGTAAAGTCAACTACACAGGATGCAGCTTGATTTTTCTAGTATACCGATTGGGTGGCATTAGGATCCTTTCACGCTATGTTCACCGTATGTACTGGAAAAAGTCTCAAAGCATACATTAAATGAAATTATAGGCCCCGATTCACCAGATAAAGGTCCTATTGGCCTCCGTTCGGTTGTTATATGATGGAATTGCCATATTTTTGCTGCATGACATAGCAGTATTTTATCTTTATCTGTTAAATAGATACCATAATAGTCTAAGACTGTTGGGTGCCACTGTCTCCATGGATATTTATGGTGCTTTTTTTGTGTGTGTGTGTGTGTGTTTTATGTTCAGTTATGATTTGGGTGGTACGGAGAGAACTCCTTAATCGGCGTGAGGAGACTTATAGGCCATACATGCTCTTCTAGAATTCGGCCAAGGGATGCAAATGAGCTCTTAACAAGCTCTGCCTCTGATGCCACCAGATGTAAGGCAGCTATGCTATAAGTCAATGTTAAGGTAATAAATGTATTGTGTTTGAAAGAAAATGAAATATTAAGACCACAAATCAATAAAAATCTAACTTTACATTGCATATCCTTACTTTTTCACAGTACTGTATGATTCATGGGAAATTTCATAAACTTTCTGTTTTCTTCTAAAACATACAATTCCAAAAATTAACAATATGATCTGCAACAATAATTTGCTTTTCTTTTTTGGTAGATTAGGAAATTCGAAAAAAGAAAAACTGAAATATTTGTAAATAAAAAAAACAAAAAAACAGTAAATTCTATATATGTGAAAAATAAAATGAAGATGCTTTTCTCGATGTATTTATTCTACGTATGTGAGAAGGTACCCCAAGATCACACATATAATAAAACACGTCTGAGTATACAGAGTGGATGATGGAAACCCATTTCCATGACGTTTTTATGGGATGAAGCAGCCATTAAGAATAATGTATCATTATAAAGTATAATGTACCATTATAATGTGCAGTGTAATTGAAACTGCAATTGTGGCAACAGTAATATTTACTATGTTATTTTCTAACAAGCAAAACCCCCAAATCCCTGAACCGAGATATTCGGAAGAAGGAAAAACAATCTTGCCATAAAATAAATGTAACTCCGCACCACAGAATCAATTAGACTAGACTGCCCAAGCAACATAATTACATTCGTAACAAATGTGATACATCAACCAAATGTAAGATGGTAGCTGAGATGCGGTGTCTTTGTGTCCTGTGCGCTCAATAGATTTTGACGAGAAGATTATGTTAGCGTACATTCACATCTGCTTTTTCAAAACGAGGAAGGAACACATGTAAGTAGTTAGTAAGTAAGTAGCGTATTTTTTGCCCCCATAAGATGCACTTTTTTCCCCCGGAAAAGGGGGGAAAAGTGACTGCGTCTTATGGGGCAAATACTAAGGAGCGCTTATATTATGGAAGCACTGATTAGTACCGGAGAACCCAGAAGCAATGAATGCAGCGCTCCCCGGACTCTGTACTTACCGCTTACTGTCGACAGAATTTTGCTTTCCGTCCAGCATAACGTAAACCAGACGGGTCCATTACGCTTGCCCATATACTTCTATTATGACGGATCAAAACTGAATGCCTCTAACCCTAAGTTCACACCTGAGCGTTTTACAGCACGTTCAAACGCACTGTAAAACGCTCAACACATGAAAACCAATGCTTTCCTATGGCCCTGGTTCTCACTTCAGCGTTTTACAGCGCGTTTGAGCGCGCTGTAAAACGCCCGACGCATAAACAAGTACTTGAGCTTTTTTGGGGGCGTTTGTCGCGCCTATTTGCAAAAAAGCTCTGAAATACGCGTGACAAAAACGCGCGTAAAACGCGCGTTTCAAGAACGCTCAGGTCTGAACCCAGGGTAAGGCCTCTTTCACACCGGCGTGAAGGATTGACTCCGGATGCGTTCAGTGAAACGCGCACCATTTTACAAGCAAGTTCAGTCAGTTTTGTCTGCGATTGCGTTCAGTTGTTCAGTTTTTTCTGCGCGGGTGCAATGTGGTTTGATGCGTTTTTCACACACGTGCTAAAAAACTGAAGGTTTACAAACCTCTTAGCAACCATCAGTAAAAAACGCATTGCATTCAGTTGTTCAGTTTTTTCTGCGCGGATGCAATGCGTTTTTCACGCAGCCCCATTCACTTCTATAGGGCCAGGGCTGCGTGGAAAACGCAGAATATAGAACATGCTGCGATTTTCACGCAACACGGAACTGATGCGTGAAAAACAACGCTCATGTACACAGACCCATTGAAATGAATGGGTCAGGATTCAGTGCGGGTGCTATGCGTTCACGTCCCGCATTGCACCCGTCGGAAAAAGTCACTCGTGTGAAAGGGGCCTAAAGGTTTCGGTTTTGATTTCCGTCTTATGGATTCTGTTATTTTTCATTATAACCATGTTATAACGGAAAGCCATATTGGAATACATAACGGTGATGTAAATAAGCCCTTATAGGGTGAAAAAAACGGTAAGTAAGTAAGTAGTAAACAAAAAAGTGTTAAACCAGAATATGTTTTAAATTTTAGATTCTTCAAAGTAGCCCGGCTTTTGCTATGATGACAGCTTTGCACACTCTTGATATTCTCTCAATCAGCTTCATGAGTTAATCACCAGAAATGGTTTTCCAATAGTCTTCACGGAGTTTCCAGAGGTGATGAGCACTTTTTGGCTCTTTTTTCATTACTCTGCGTTCCGACTCAGTTGGATTAAGATTGGTTGATTGTGGAGGCCACGTCATCTGAGACAGCACTCCATCACTCTCCTTGGGTAAGTAACCCTTAAATTGCCTGGAAGCATCTGATTTGCTCCAAATTTATTCTGCAGCAGGACAATGGCCCCAAATATACAACCAATGTCATTAAGAACTATCTTCAGTGTAAAGCAGAACAAGGAGTCTCTGAAGTAATGCTATGGCCTCCACAGAGCCCTGATCTCAACATCATTCTCACAGATCAGCAAGTGTGCATCCACTGTGCCAACTATCTGCCTTGGCTTTGTGCTAAACCCTAAGGGCATTATTCCGGCGCTCTCCTGGTATTCACCCTTTAACCCCTGTACAGGGATCTGGCCTGGGATCTGTACAGGGACCTGGCAATCAGACCACTACCTCTTGGCATAGTCCCAGGATAGCTGGCAGCTGACCTACTGAGGTCAGGAACACTAGTGTAAGCACCAGTGGGTCTAGGCATAGAAAATGCACCAAAACCACAAGTGCAGTCTGAACAGTCACTTATACTGATTATGTGGTCTTTGGCAGAACTTGATTGCAGAATAGCTGCAATGCAGGGAAACTGCACTACAATTGCAGAAGAAATTTGGACAGTCATTAAGACTGGAACTGCAGATATTTGGCAACACTGAACAGCAGAGTGTTGGGGAGTGTGACAGTATGGCATGCATGAGATAAGATATTCCAGAAAATGGAAAAATAATGGACTGGGCATCTGTCACAGATTCCATCACACATACATTTTTGTCAAAATAGCAGACACCTCTGCTGATGAACCCAACAGAGAGCCTAATAAGTCAATGAATATCCTTTGTATATTGGATCTGGCACTGTGTCATTGTAAATAGAAAAGTAGACTCAGATTTAAAAACAAATTAAAACATTTTGGTAGTGATAACATAGAAAACTATTTTAAAGGTGTCCAGCCCTTAATAAGTGATGGCCTATTATAAGGATAAGGCATCACTAGCTGATCTTTGGGCATCCAACACCAATGATCTTTAATTTGACGGACCGCGCAGAGATTTTCCACGACTCGTCCAGAGCCTTCCAAAGGGATAGACACAGGTTAACAATAGGTTCTCACAGGGGTCTCCAACCACCAGGTGGACGAGAGGACAGAGCAACTGCATTGGCTTTTCTATAAGCTTGAATGTTCTTCTGTGCTTGTGAGTACAATTCTTTACGGCAGTGTGAACAGACACCACAGTACTTCACTATCTGTGCGTTTTTCGGTTATCCCACAGGGTTCCGTATAATAGAGACCCCTGTGAGAACCTATTGTTAACCTGTGTCGATCCCTTTGGAAGACTCTGGAAGAGTAGTGGAAAATCTCTGCGCGGTCCGTCAAATTAAAGTTGTTACGTGTGAATAGTCCACTTCACCCCTTGGACTCGCTGCAACTTTTAAGAGGCAACGTATTGGAGAAAACGTATTTATTTATTTGTACAACACCAATGATCAGCTGGTCAGGTATAGCTCCGTTCCGAAAGTTGGCGCCGGAACTACAAAGCACCGTCAACCTTGTAGTGGAGGGAGTGCTGCTCTTATTAAAGTCAAGCAACAGAGCTTAATAGGAAGACTGTTAAAATCCCATCGGCTGAAATAGTATTCTATTGCAGTCTACGGTATAAGCGATCGCTAAGGGGATTAAAAATAACTGTTCAAAAAAAAGGTTAATTTATGTTTAAATATATGAAAAACATTACATATAAAAAATAAACCCTAAAAAAACATAATTGGTATTACATGTCTGAAAATGTCCATACTATTAAAATCTAAAAATATTAATTTATTTAAAAAATTGATGATTTCGTGTTTTTGATCACCCTCACTATCCCAAAAAAATAGATCAATAAGTCTATACCCCACAATGGTACAAATAAAAAATACAGCTCGCCTCACAAAAAAACAAGCCCTCAAAAACCTCTGTAGATGGAAAAAGAAAAAAAGAAAACATTTTTTTATTTTTTTCCAAACGTTTTTATTTTTTAAAATTAGTAAAACTAAATAAAAATTAAATAAATTTGGTATTGACATAACCGTACTGACCTGCAGAATAAAGTTGTCCCAAAACCCAAAAACGATGCCAGAATTGTGGGTAGTTTTTTTTTTATTTCACCCCACAAATAATGTTGTTCCCATTTTCCAATGCAATAGATGGTTAATTAAATGATTCCATTAAAATACACCCTCATATAGCAATGTGAACAAAGTAACAATGATATGGCTCTTGGAAGGCAGGGATTTAAAGACGAAAACACAAAAATGAAAATTGGCCTGGTCTTGAAGGGGTTAAAATTTTTTATGAATTACAATGAATGTGAAATTTTGATGGGAAATACTGTAGTTTTGTGTTATAATTATTGAGGTTCTTTACATAGAAGGCAATGAAAATCCACTAATGCATACTGTAATTACCTGGATATTTACATGCACATGGACCAGTTAATATCCAGACTGTCAAATGGATCTCTTCTCCATATCCACATGGTGGACCAAGATCCCTAGGATGGATGCTTTTGCACATACTTCTGTATATCGTACTATCTGGTGTCTTTATGCCATCAGTTTTCAACTGGGCTTCTTGGACCCACCAGAGATGATTCTAAGGTCCCACCTTCCATGCCCATGTATAAATGCCTGGAATCTTTGATATCCCACATGGATGTCTCCCTACAACAACATCTACAAGTATATTGAGGACATTGCAGATTCTGCATCTTCATAGCCTGATTGAATGACAATGAGGCTAATCCTTGTGCCAGCCTCGGATTTCTGCTCCAGTAAAACCCATAGGTAAATCCTCGACATGTCAACCTAAATTTAGAGTTCGTTATTATGTCTGAGGCTGGGCCCATTGGGGATTCCTCATCAAGCCTAAAGGTGCCTATACACCTTCACTAACTGTAGGCTGAACTCTTGCTTAGCGGACAGCTATCTCTCCTGACTCCTTTATACACCTATGAGCTTGGCTTGGCCGAGCTTGTATGCAATTTCAGTGTGGACAGAAGAAAAAAGCCACCGCCAGACATTTCTCACAGTATCTTATCTTCAGGTCAATAAAAAAGGACTATGAGTTGAGCTTCTGGGTCAGGAGCTACCAATACACATTATATTTTTGACCGGTCCTGTGGGAGCTTTAACCACCATTGTGCCTTCAGCATGAAGTGGCTGACCACTGACTCCCCTAAACAACCAAGATGTATCTTAAGTCAACTGGACAACCCAAACAATCCTCACAAGTTCCAATGCTACTGGACTGGATGTAGCCCAAAGCATTAATTCCCAATCTAAAACCAATTAATAGATACCGAGCCGATCCTTCCAAGAACGATAAGAGCTCTCCTTAGCTTGACAACCAATAGACTTCATGGGTCAGGGTTGGAGGTTTTCTACCTTCCATCAAAAAAAATTTCTAGTACTATCTCCATACCTTCGTTACTCTCACAAAAGTCACACTGACAAAACTGTGATCTGGAAATATTATTTTGTAGGTTTATATTGATCCTCCCAGTAGCAAATAATAAGAGTGATCTGTCTTGATTACCAATAGATATCTACTCTGAAAGACCAGATGTACAGCAGAGAGAACGCTTAAAACATCCATTACTCTTTACAAAAGGTCAATCCAATACGAGCTGTGTTTGCATTGTGACCAACTGATGGCCATTTTATCACCACTATGGGTACTGGACGTCTTGTCAGCTCTGTAATAGTGCTGTCCGCCCTAAGTGTCCTGGATCCACTGCCAGACGGATACCACAAATTAAAAAGAACTATGGAGAACATTGTTCTCTCTTTCATGTTGAATGGTCCTAGTCAATTAAGGAACTTATGTACAGACACAATTTTTGAAAAGTAGTAAACCGCAGAAATGTAGATTTTTAGACTCCAGAAGAATGAAATGTTTGGCTTAAAATTATAGCAGGGTCAATGGCTTAAAGGGGTATTCTCATATTTGGCAACACGTCCGCAATTCTGTTCCGCATTTTGCGGAACAGAATTGCGGACCCATTCATTTCTATGGGGCACACTAAGTCCCGCCCGCATCCGAAATTGCGGATCTGCACTTCCGGGTCCGCAATCGCGTTCCCGAAAAAAATAGAACATGTCCTGTTCTTGTCCATTATTGCTGACAAGAAAAGGCATGTTTTATGAGAGTGCTGGCGATGTGCAGTCCGCAAAATGCGGAACGCACATTGCCGGTGTCCGCGTTTTGCGGATCGGTGGATCCACAAAACACACACAGGCGTGTGAATGAAGCCTTAGGATCCATTCACACGTTCGTAATTTGGGTACGCATCGGTTCCGCAATTTGCGGATCCATTCACTTTCAATAGGGCTAGAATGGATGCAAATCCGCATTTTCGGGATCTGCATCCGTTTTTTCGGGATCTGCATCCGTTTTTTAGCGATCCTTTTTTTCAGCATCCGCAATTCCGCAATTGCGTACAAGAAAAGGCATTTTCTATTATAGTGCTGGCTATGTGCTGTCCGCAAATTGCGGATCACACATTGCCGGTGTTCGTGGTTTGGGGATCCGCAATTCGCGGATCCGCAAAATACTTACGGATGTGTGAATGGACCCTAAATGTGTGATAGATGTGGGTTTTACTTCTGTAACCTGCTTCTATTTCCAGAATGGGGCTCCCCCAAACCAAATTCTCTAGTGAGATGGCCTGGTGAGGATACACGGAAACAACTGAGCACGATTACAGAGTTAAATAAAATGGATGGACAGAAAACTTCACGTGCATGTCCATCTGTCCATTCATCCTCCATCTGGAGGCAGAGGCCACCTCTCTTCTGAAGATAGGTGTGGGTCACAGAGGTGAGACCCTCCTTTGTCACACATTTATACCATGTCCTGTGGATAGCCATAGTTTTTTTAAAGATAGGAATACCCATTTTATGTCACATAATCTTCATTTATTGCCCCCAAAGCTCTGCTTGTTCAGTTTGGCTGCTGAACAGAAACATGATGCCACCACAAGTGCGCCAGGACGTCTAAGCATGGAGAGCTGATTTCCATTACAGCTGGGACAAAATTATTATGAACCACAGGAAAACTCAAACACCAGAATAAAATATTATCAGGTTTCTGTCACCTATAAACCAAGCAAACCGTTTCATGAGGGGTGAAGGCGGCATGCAAGCTAGCTGTTTCTATAACAGACTACAAAACAAAGGGCCATTTCCCCATTCAATACGGTTGCCTCACCAGGTGGGTTTGGGGTCAGGACACCCGTTCTTCTGTTCACATAGTTGGGACCCCATCTATGATATACTTTTGCATATCAAGTGAATGGTTTCAGATCCTTGATGTGGTTACAAACGGCCAGTGCCCATATATTGTGGACCCCCATATATTGCGGACCCGCAGTATCGGCACCGACCAACAACATCAGTGTGCATGAGACCTGAAAGGAAAACTCCTTCACGTGGTTGACAGTCCTCATTGAAGCAACAACATATAATTGGCTGCAAAGTCCATGCTTTATATGAACAGACGATAAGAACTGTGTAATTGTAGTGCATGGGCACAGGTTACAGGGTATGGACTTCAGGTGCTTACTTCCAGCTACCTGTAAATAATACACTGACTGAACCGCACCCGAACACTGGCTCATAAGACATACTATTGTAATAATGTGCAGTCAGCTACTTTACACATTATTGTCCGGAATACACTACATCTCCCCCTCCCCTTGAAGAGAAAGCATCTTAACAATGACCAACAGATCAGTAACAGGTGGTACATGTAAAATGAATTGCCCAGCAAGGCAAATAACATGTTAAACTTGAAACTCCATCCATATACAGAAGGGAGTCTTCTTGCTCACTTAACTCTTGGTGGTTCTGATGTGGACACGGGATGGAATCAGAAGTACCAGCAGTACCACTGCCACTTTCTGCTACTTCCTCATCTTCCATCAGCTGTGGTTCAACAAATTACTTTACAAATGAACTGTCAGCTCCCTGGTTCACCATTTCCTGGCCTTTGCGCTTGCCAGCAGCAGACTCGCTGCAGTGACATTGTTGGAAAGCAGAAGACCAGGGAGAATGTGCCCCAATATTCAGTGGAGCACGGCTAGGTGGGTAGTGCTGTTTTATTTTATTAAAACGAACAGGGCCTTACTATTGGCCGCTACATCTATTGCAAGGGGGTACTAAAGGGGCATCAATATTATGTGGGGGCATAATCAATGTGAGCAGGCACCGAAGGGCATAAGTAATGTGAGGGGGCACTAAGTGGGAATAACTAATGTGATAGGCACTATGGGGGCATAACTACTGTGAGGGGGCAATAAGGGGGGAAGAACTGCTGTGAGAGGGCACTAAGGCAGCATACCTAAACTGTGGGGACATAACTAAAGTGTGGCCAGACTACAGGGGTGTAACTACTGTGCGGGAGCACTAAGGGGGCATACATGCTGTGAGGTGGCACTAAGGAGGCATGCCAACTATGAATGGGCATAACTACCGTGAGGGGGCACTGAGAGTGGTATTAAGGGGCTATAACTACTTTAAAGAGGCATAGCAAATGTGATGGGGCAGAAAGGGAGCATACCTAGTGTGAGGGGGCACTGAGATAGTATATCTACTGTGTGGTGGCACAAAGGATACATAACTACTATGTGGGGTTACTAAGGGGGCATTTTACTGTGCAAGGCCACTAAGGGGGCATTTTACTATGTTGCTGCACTAAGGGGGCATAAAAACTGTTTGGGGGCATTAAAGGGTAATTTTACTGTATGAAGGCACTAAGGGGGCATTCTACTATATTGGGACACTTTTGGACATAACTACTGTGTGAGGGCACTAAGGGGGATGGGCACTCATTTAATTTCTGCACTTGGCCCACCAATGTATTAAAATGGCCCTGACCCATAGTAGGAGAAACATTCAAGACCCCAAATCTGACAGTTATAACAAATCTATGGATTAATGTCCCATCTCCAGAAATCTAGTAACCACAATTTGTGATATTTTTACTTTCGAGAAAGATATCCAGGCCCTTCCTGAACTTATACAATGAATCAGCCATTGCAATCTCCTCTAGCAGGACGTCCCTTAGTCTCATTGCTCCTACAGTCAAGTATCCCTTCTATGGTGATGCAGAAGTCTTCTTTACTCTAGATGTAAAGCATACTGCCATGATGTGAATATGGCCTAACTAAGGTCCTATTGGTCAAACCATAGACATCATTGAATAGGTACCATCCAAGCATAGACAATACAAATCTAAGTGGGGGGGGGGGGGGGGTCACACATCTTTCAAGCCAAGTCTATCTCTTGAAGGTCAGTTATTCGGATCCCAAGCTCCAAATCTCCTGCATACTGTTAAATGCCACCACTAGAGGGAGCTTACCGCATAGTGTTTTATTATTGAATTCAATGCACACAGTATGCAGTAAGCTCCCTCTAGTGGTGGTTACAGTCAGCCAAAATTATATATATATGTGGGGGTTTGGAGCTCTGTGTGGGAAATACAGAGCTGTGATCACAATATACTTAAGACATTTTAATTGGCTAACAACTGCAAACCGTAAATATACAGAGGGTGGCCGTTAACAAGTTAATATATCTTTAGAGTGATCACAGCTCTGTTGATTTACAGCTCAGGCACTAGCTGGCGGCCTGAGCAATCAGGTAACAAAATTTTAGGTCCCCACTGTGAAAGGAAGCTGGGAACACCGGTGAGAAGACAGTACTGGTTTTCACCTCTTCTGTCTTCTCTATTCTCAGATGCATACTGCGCTATCCATCCCAGTGGTCATGTGACTGGTCACATGATCACTGAGATTCCCGTTTTATGGACCAGTTACAGAGCCAAAAGCATAGTGTAAAATAATGATGATAATAATTATAATAAAAAAGGCCCCCAATGGTATTTTCTGAACTGACCATAAAAAAACACAAAAATAACTCACCCCCAAAGAATGTTCCCCTGTGCTAAACAATAGACCTAATACCAGATTACCCAAAATTGGGCATGTAATATATCAAAATTTACTTCAAACTTGTAGGGTAATACTATGGTATTACCAGAGAAAAATATATAAAATATAAAACGCATATTGTTTAACATATTTTTAAACTATAAGCCTAAAAAATAAAAAAAATAAAAAATCTAAATTATGTTTATGGAATGGTACCAGGAAATGCTGTATATTGCTCGGATGGAAGGGATTTCTTCGGAAGCTTATGATGAGTCCTCCAAATACCTTGAGATTTGGTCGAAATGGATCAACTTCCAAGAATCCCGGAACTTTCACTCCTCACTTACTATTTGAAAAGCAGTGGTTTGTCATGGGCAGAGTTTAGCTTTATAGGAGTACCCCTGCTGAGAACCATATAACTCCCCTCAATCCCCCCTCCCCATTGTTGTTGTTTTTTTTTTTTCTTCTACTTTTCTATTTCTCTATCTTTCTTCTTTCCTTCTGTTCTAGTTTCCAGCTTCTTCTGCTTCGCTCTTTCTGTCTTTATCATATCTTGTTATGCCTATGATTGGTTGCATATGTTGGTGAATATAAACAGTAGATCATTCCTACTGTATGTCTTGTGTAATGTGCGCCTGCATTTGTGTGCTTGATTTCCTAATACCTCTTGTGAGGATTCCTTCTTGTATGATGATATAATGCTAAGGGTACTTTTACACTAGCGTTATTCTTTTCCGGTATTGAAATCCGGTAAAGGGTCTCAATACCGGACAAAACCCTTTCATTTTGTCCCAATGCATTCTGAATGTTCAGTATGCATCAGGACGTCTTCCATTCCGCCCCTTGTATGGTACTGTATTTGACCGGACAAAATACCGCAGCTTGCTGCGTTTTTTTTTCCAGCAAAAATACCGGAACACTACCGCACTTTAAATGTATTAATGCTGGATCCGGTACCAAGTGTTCCGGAAATTGCCGCAACGCCGGATCCGGTTTTCCGGTCTGCACCTGCACAGTTCTTTCTAGCTTTGAAAAAATTAAATACCGGATCCGTTATTCCGAATTATACCGGAAAGACGTATCCGGTATTTCAATGAATAAGTCTAATGGATCCGGACCTGGAAAACACAGCTTTCTGTTTGCATACGGTTTGCCGGATCCGGCAGGCAGTTCCGTTGCCAGAACTGCCTGCCGGATCCGAACAACGCTAGTGTAAAAGTACCCTAAAATGTTCACTAAAAAGTGTTTAAACATAAATTATGTTTATAAAGAATTCCTGAAAAAAAGACCACAAAAATCATACCGCCAGCCAAAATAATAAAAAAAAAAAAAAAAAAATGATAGCTATTAAAGACTGAAATGATCCTGGTCCTGAATTGGTTAAGAAATTAATTAGCTCAGAATTATAGACCTGTTTAGATTAAAGGGGTTGTCCTATCTGAACATTTATGGTATATCATTAGGACATGTCACAAATGTCATATAAATGCGAGTCCCACATCCACAATGGGGTCCATAAAGTGCAGAGGAGCACACCGCACATGCGCAGCATCCTCTGCCATCACCTCTATGGAAGTTGAAAGTAGCTAAGCACTGGATCGGCTGTCCCCGGCTGTCCCACAGCAGTGAATGCAGAAGTGGCCGCACTTGTACGGCTTGTTCTCCTTTTACTGCTATGGGACTTCTGAAAATAGTTGAGGGGGCTTTTTTGGCTATTTTCAAAAGTCCCATAGCAGTGAATGGAGCCGCAGCACTCCTTCATTTCGTGGGCCCCGTTTTGGAAATTGTTGTGGTTCCCAGAGGCGGGACCCACACCTATCTGACATTCATGGCATATCCTAGCAATATGCCATAAATCTTAACATAGGAATGCCCTTTTAATAAAAAAAACGAAATATTTTGCAGGGGTGATCAGTCCCTTTTAGCTATGGGATAGGACTCTATCCCACAGTTGGCTGTCCTGGTAACAGGACTCCAGTCTGTGATATAACACCGTCCAACAGTCTAAATTAAATTTAGATTTTAATTACCCAAGCACGGCATTCAATTTGATGAATGGAGTAAGAAGCCATAGAGTTCGTTTTTTATGGCCTCTAATTAAGATGGTGTAATTCTTTGCCTTTGTATTAAGCCATTGAAGTTACCTTCAGAAGTGATAACGGTATTATTCCTGAATAATCATCAGTATTCTTCCGGAGCCCCCTGAGCCCCAGAACTGTTAAGAAGCCGGAATGATTTTGCTTGGTGCATCTTTAAACCTTCTTCTCAGCAATTGTGCTTCCAGCTAAAATACAGCAAAGGCTAATTTGATTTCTATTGCTTTAGTTTGTCTATCAGTGACAACCCTTTTATACATTTAATTCATTCTCAATTTCTCATAATCAGAGGCAAGGTGTCCCCTAAGGTTAGAACTGAGCTTGTCAGAGACACTGGGAAAATTTGCAAAGGTAATCAGTCTATCTGTTCTTTCCGCTGCCCATGGAACGATTAACTAATATCGCGTGTCATCTGTTTAGTACAGGATTTTTTTTTATTTTTAAAATTTTTTTTCTAGGCGATACAAGAGGACTAAAGACCCTACTGTCAAAACTTGTCATCCTCATTACCTCAAGGCGGCCTTCGTCTCTTTTATTCTAATTTCATAGTTTTCCGAATTTACAGCCGCTGGAAATTGAGTACAAAATCCATTATCATTTGTATATTTTAATTATGCAAATGAGGCAGCTCAGCTGCACCGACTGGGTCCTGCAGGGATGCCTAACTTCATTCCGGGTGATTACAATTTATCCAGTCGAGTCACTTTAATTGTAACAAGCTAATTGCATTGTTTCATTTGGCTGTAACAAAACAAAGAGGAGACAGGAAGCTTAATGGCATAGACAGGGAATTACTGTGCTCTCCCCTATGTGTGGCTGACACTTTCAATTTCGAGATAGTTAACCCTACAATTGTGGCGTAGAGGGCAGGATTGAGGGAGGGGGACCGAAGTTTACAGGAAAAATAAGATTGCTGCTGCGACACCGGGGCACTGGTTAACCGTCCATCAAAACCTGGAGCTTTGCTTCATGCCACTTAAATTAGTGGGAAGATTTCTCAGAAGACGTAATTATTATTGTTATTTTTACTGTGGTTCTTATTCACTTAAAAGTGCTGTTAATTAATGGATATAATTACAGGATAAAAAAACAAACATAAGAAGAAGTGTAGCTTAAAGAGATTTTCTTAGAGTTCTAACTTATCATCTCTCCACAAGATAGGTTATGTGTCTGATCGCTGGACCACCACTGAATATGAAAACCTGGGTCCCCCATTTGAATGGAGCGGTGGGTGCACATTCACAGTGCCGCTCCATTCAATCTCGATGGGGCTCATGAAGATAGTCCAGTACTGCCCTCAACTACCTTTGTCAGTCCCATAGACTTTCAATGGAGCAGCAACGTACATGTGATACCACATCTTCATTCAAATGGGGGACGTAGGACCCCCGTTCTTGTGATCGGTGAGGGTTCCAGAGTTCAGACACCCAGCGATGGATCCCTTGGTAGTAAAATCAAAATTCACTGATAAAGTCTGGTGAGTGCTGGAAAATCGTAATATAATGTCTCAGATAAGCATCAAGTTTACAAGTTCAATACCTTAGGAGCAACAGAGTCATGTGAATGCTGCCTAATAGTGGCACAGTTATAGGGGGTCAAACAGTGGTGAACATAGAGATGTAAGGGCCCCATAGTAAGGATCAAACCAGGCCCCCACACAGGATAGAAGGGTTTACACCTAAACCCCTTTCAATGACCCTTGGACCATTTTTTCCGCTACCTTGTCTGCTAAAAGTTGTTCCTTTAGACCAGGCATCCTCAAACTGCGGCCCTCCAGCTGCTGCAAAACTACAACTCCCAGCATGCCCGAACAGCCAACAGGTATCAGACTACAGCAGGGCATTGTGGAAGTTGTAGTTTTACAACAGCTGGAGGGCCGCAGTTTGAGGATGCCTGCTTTAGACGGTAGAGTCCTGACCAAGTTTTCCCCCCCAGTAGAAGAGGAGATGATCCCAGCTGGGCCCCCTCTTGCCCTGGGCCCCATAGCAGTCGCATGGTCTGCCACTATGGTAGTTACGCCCCTGGGGTCAAAAGATTTAAGACCCATGAGGACCCTTGTAATGGGGAGGATCATACTCTGTCTGCCACATATAAGAACAAAATAAGTGCCCTTGAGCAGAGGGATATACTAATATGGATTTCCCCAAGAAAACCAAAATGCCCACCTTGTGAGAACCCTTTATAATCCCCAGAGACCCGTTGTACAGAACTCTTAGCAACAATTAGGAAACAGAGTTATTACATACTGGTTTTAACTAGTTCAATATCGAGCCATTTACCTTCCCCCTTGAATGGGAGCATTTTGTTTTTTTAGTAGATGAGTCTTTGAAAGCCATAATGTTTTTTTTCTTTCAGTTCGATTATGTAAATAATTGTTGTGCCTTTATTCAGTGATACATGTGTCTCCATTTGTATGTCATTTTTTTTGTTTTAATTTTTATAGCCAGGAAAATGTTGAAAAAGGAAAAAATAGTCTGTATTTTTTTTCCTTTGGTTAATATCACATTGTGCAAAAAATGTTTACATTATTCTCCGTTTCTATAATAGTCATTTTGATGTAGGGTTATGGTGCCTGGGGACAGGGCTGGAAACCATGATGTAGCTTGTGGCATCAGTTTGTTTCTTTTTTATTTTGTCTTTTTTTTTAGGTTAACTTCAACAAGACCTTTCGGGGGTATTTAACATTACATTTTTTTATTATTGCTGATTTCTCCTCTAAGTGCTGCTTACATAGTAGCCCCAGTTACAGGGGCGATATAGCCTGCAGAGAGGTTGTACAGGGCTGTACAACCTCACTACATAGCTGTGAAGGGTCTGCTAAGACCCAGCAGCTTTTACAGTCTCCCGACCCCCATTACTATTCGGACCATAACTGGAAGAGGCTTCTTGATCTCTATACGCAGCGTTTATTGAGCACTGTGTATAAATCGATGGGGACCATCCCTGCCTTCCCTTTAGGGACCCCTGCTATCACCAACAGTGGGCTCCCCGAACCCACAAATGCACGATTAGCATGCAGCTGCAGTCTCTGCATGGACATTTTAAAAAATCCATGCAGAGTTATATGCCAACTGCCCTGACGTATATAGTCAAGAAGCAGGCAGCAAGTGGTTAAAGTGGACCTTTTTGTCATGATGTAATTTCGTGCAGTTTAGTTTCATAATATATGTATAGTAGTAGGAGTATGGAGCTCCAAAGGCAGGCATAAAGGAAAATGACAAAATTATGGCTGTCTGAAGACACCCCTAGAAGAAACTAGCGACGTGCACCTCCAGTCACTTTTAAGACAAAATCACTTTTAAGACAAAAATGTAAACAAATGTCATGGACTAAACTGAAAATTAAGGTTGAATTTTGCATTTTAGGCTTTATTGGTTTATATGGAGAAAATGTGGCCAAATTTGCAAAATGTGGACAATGTAAGATCATGGAGCGTGTTTCACATAAGAAAGCTCCATTGACCAAGAATAGCTATGTATTCAGTACCAAATATGGACCTTGTGAAAATGAGTCCTTGGGGTAAAAAACAAGGAAGGAACCTTTAATTCTGCTTCCCACTTTACCAATACCATAAAGGATCCACATTCCAGTAGATTAAATCATTTCTTGCCTTCGGGAGCAAAAGAATGAGGTCACTCTGCATTGACCAACTCTCAAAGGCTGAGAACGAAAGGAAGCAAGCAAGAAAGGAAGCACAGCTTGGCAAAGAAGTCCAATGAAGAATGGACTTCCATTGTCATTGAACGGGTCCAACAGAACAGCACTTTTTATAGATTGTTGCCATATTGCTAGAATGCACAACAGACAGGCAGCACTGATAAGGTGCCCGAACAACAGAGCAACTATGCAGTATCATCAAAATCTCGGTGAGATGGAGAAGGAAAACGTACAGACAGCAGGGAAGGGAGAAGTCAGTAAATTTGGAAGTAATTTGCAAAGCCTGCTCGCTCCTAAAAGAGAACCAGAACTGGACAGTCCAAAAATTCATACAAGATATTGTCTGTCTCAAGGCGACACCACCAGCATGGAAGAGAGATCAAATGACTCATGTGGTGGAGCTGAGAGGGAACCCTGCACTAATTGGACAGCAGCTTATAGATGGCCTCCTGATATCAACTGTAGAGGCAGGAATTATGGGCAAAAACTGGAGATACTTTTCTGGAGTATTCCCATATCTGGTCCCTATTGGGAAATAAATGAAAGGGGCGTTTGGTCAGGAAGGATAGAAGGAAGCCATACATTGTGTTTCATGTGAAGGACGGAGGTGGAGGTAATGGCAGAAGCATCTACATTTCTTGATGCTGGGGTCTTTTCTGTTCACTTGGCTCTGATATTGCTATGGCCTGTATGGGTCATTCAGTACAGTCGGGGAGGAAGTTTGCAATAAAGAACCTACGGCATTATCTGAACTCTATTTAACCAATAGTAATGATGACCTTACATAGAAGAAATTCCTAGAAGCTAAAAAGTTACGCTCAAATGGATCTACACTCAGGGATAGTATCTCACAGTTTAATAGTCCATGTTCTCACAAGCCTGACTACATAGCTCATCACTTAGCGGTGAACTAATCAACCCTTACACTCTAATTTTTACACACTGTCGGCTCACACTGGGCAGCAAATGGTTCTCCTCATCCACCTTGTAAGGAAAATGGTTTTGCATGTAAAGTCTTAAAATATTTGTTTTTCAAAATCATCACTGCAGACTTTAAAAAGAAATTCTGTTGCTTCAGTAGAACAATTTGTGTTGCACCATGGTTCAGGAGGGAGAAGTCTGCCCTGGGTTCGAATCTAACGAAGGGCAGCTGGAGTAGGACAAGGAGCTTGTGTGTCTCCAAGTGTCTGTCCACGTTTTCTTGGGGATCTGATTAATTGGCTTCACATGAAATTGGCCATGGTGTCTATGTGTCTGAGCTCCTGGATGTATATAGATTGTAAAATACTAAGAAAAGCACCCCAAAAAATTATTTAAATATTGGGGACTAAATTATAAATCAGGGTGCTTGTCTTCAAATTTAATATGAGTGCCTTCTGTGGGAAAAAAAAAAATTCAATTACTTATTCTGTAGGCAGACAGAAGTGGGGGCGTGTCAGAGCTAGCTGAGATCCTGAGCCTGATAAAAGAACTGCTTCTACACCGCTGTTGAAGATCACAGGGGCCTCCTGCCTTTCTTAAGAGTAATCTCTCCCTTATTATCTGTTCTGTGAGCTCCGAAGCTGAAAACAAACATAGTGGGAAGTAAGGTAAAGGAGGTCACAGCATTTCAGTGCTGGCAGATTCCACAGAAGGGAGACACCCCCTGCTTGTGAGAGAAATGCATCTAGCTGTGCAGCGGAAGAGAATAATTAGACTGAATAATACATTCCTTCAGTTACCATTGTACAAAGAAACACAGCCATTATACAAACTTTTTTTTTTAAACTCAGGTACGTTTTAAAGCTTTATATACATATGACAATTACATTTTGCATCAAGGCACTTGTCTCCAAATAGAGCATAAAGGGTTTCTGAGGACAAATTTTTAGACATTGTTTAATTAAAAAATGACATTTTCTGTTAATTTTTCCTTTTTCTTATATTTTGTTTTTAGGTTATTGTTTTGACGACATGCTTTACTATATCATGTGACAGAATAATAATTTTTTTTGTCAGTTACATGATGCACGGATGACTTTTTCCCATACATGTTGATTTTCTTACCACTTTTTAATTCCTTTCTAATTTCTTCAAGTGAAAAGTTAGTTCGTGAATTTGATGTGTTGGAAGGAGTAAAAATGAGCAAGTGTAAGGATCTAAGCAACATTGGCAAGGGCTAAATTGTGATGGCTAGATGACTGGGTAAGATCATGTCCTAAACGGTGGGTCTTATGGGATGCTCCCAGTATGTAATGGTTAGTACCTACTAAACATGGTCCAAGGAAGGACAGTGGTTGAACTGACGACAGGGTCATTGGCGCCCAAGGCTTACTGATGTGTGTGGGGAACGAAGGCTAGCTTACTTTATTGGATACCACAGAAGAGCTACTGTAGCACAAACTGCTGAAAAAGTTCCTGCTGGCTATGATAGAAAGGGGGCAGAACATACGAGTCACCACAGCTTGCAGCATATGGAGCTGTATAGCTGCAGAATGGTCAAGTGTTCATGCCGATCCCTGTCCATCACCGAAATTGCCTAGAATGAGAAATGGAAGAAGGTGACCTAGTCTGATAAATCACACTTTATTTGACATCATGTAGATGGATGGATGGGTTTTTGTTTGTCACTTACCTAGGAAACAGATGGCACCAGGATGCACTATGGGAAGAAGACGAAGCCAGTGGAGGAAGTGTGATGCTTTGGGCAATGTTCTCCTTGCAAACTTTGTGTCCTGGCATCAGTGGATGTGAAACACAACAACCTACATAAACATTGTACAGTAAAGTACCCCTATTATGGCAGCGGTTCCCACTAATGGAATGAGGTCTGTTTTTATAATGCTCCTGTAACCTTGCAAAAAATGTTTAGGAATGGTTTGAGGAGCATGACAGAGAGTTCAAGGTGTTGACTTGGCCTCTAACTTTCTCAAGATCTCAATCCGATCAATACACTACTTTAATTAAGGAGATTTACCGTTCAGAAGCAAAGACAGCTGGGGGACTACTGGATTTATCAGGTTCCATCATGGCTTCCATCAATTAGTAGGAAGAATATCACTGCATGCACTATTCTTCCAGTCAAATTCGCTAACTACGCTCACAGAGGTTCAGAATGAAGCCTCTAATAGCAGTGTGAACAGAACCTAAGAAACAGCTGAACAGAGTTTTATAACAACTTGACAGAACAGGATGACTCAAACCTTTACATTTAATAGAGAAATGTGTTCTTTTTATTTATTTAAAGGGGTTGTCTGGTTTCAGGAAGAAAGCTGATAACTCTGGGTATCAAGTGCACAGTACTTATGTAACGAACCCAGGAGGATGGGAGTGGTAGTGGTAATGGCTCTTGCTGTAAGAGTCAATCACAGTGGCTTCCCTCACACAGTTGCTCCCTAGGGCAGTGCAGTGATAGGAGGGCGCATCCTTTCTTTCCACGGGTTACACCCTGGTTATGGGGCTCTTACCTGACTGTATTGGGGGTGCCCATGATGTTAGGTGTTTATGGAGGCAAGGCAGGGCATGTAGAGTGCAATGTCCTCTGTATGGTGCAGGAGTCAGTTAGCAGGCCAGATCTAGCTGAATACATGTCTCTCTTTATTGAAGTGCAAAATAGGAGTTGTAGTGCATCCAACAAGAGCAAAACACAGTTCCAAATGTACACAGTGAAATTCTCTCTGATATAGCAATGCATTGATTTGAGCAAGGTTGGAAATGATCAAACTCTTGCCTCTCTATCTTTCTGAAGTCTCTTCCTGCAGAATCTATATCTGGCAATCTCACTTTTGCAATTGTGCCTGTAATTTGCCACTGAGGCACACAGGCTTTAGAGATAGAACTGGCCAAGTCGTGTCCAAGTATGAAGGGTGTCTTAACAGTATTCCCCTCACTGCAGTAAAATAGAAATAGCTTAGGTAGCAGGATACATACTAACTCCAATGCTTATTAATGCACATTTCTGAACCTTCTTGTCTCCATCTCTTTCTGTAGATCATCTAGAAATCGGCTTAGTCCAGTATTGTAAGGAATGGAATACATGGAGTTGCTTCCTCACTCTTGTTAACTCCAGGCTAGAATTCTCCAGACCAGAGGTGCACAACTGTGGCCATCAGGCTGCATGCGGCCCGCAGGGCCACTATTTGCGGCCCCCCATCCTGCTGAGCAAAAACACATTTGATCGTGCAATGAGCTATGCTTCTGCCCAGAGCGCTGCACAGCACTGGATTACAGCTCCTGCACTCTAGAAAGAGCAGGTTGGATCTCCAGCTGTCAGTGACAGCACGGGACCCGAGCAGAAGACAGAAGCAGTTTATTACCCCTTCTGCCTTCCCCTCAGATAGGTGCATAGACCTATTGGACCCAACAAGCTCATGATTGCCGGATGTATTGGGGGCAGAGGAGAGCAGAGCTGCAGGGTCTTGATACATCCTGTTCAGCTCTGCCTTGTACAAAGCCTCCACAGGAGGCAGGTTTCCTCAGTAACTGGGGCTCCTTTTGATGCCCCCGTTACAGTGGAAATAGTGAAAAATACAAAAGAAAAATCTGTGTCCCTGAAAGATCTTACAGTGACCTCTCTGGGGACAAATTATGTGGCAAAAATATATATATAAAAAATAAGTAAAACATTATAGAAAAAAAATATATATATATATAATAAAATGCAAAGAAAAGAAAAAAATGGAAAAGTTCAAAATAAAAAACAGAGTGCCCCCCAGTCTGTTAAAGACCTCCTGGAGAAAATATTATATAGCAAAAATATATTTAAATAAATAAGTAATAAAAATATATTTTTAATAGTAAAAAATTTTATAAAATACAAATAAAATGAAATAACAAATAAAGAGGAAAAAGTACCAACAAAAAAAATTACACTGTGCCCCTTTTTTTATGACCTCTTGGGAAACATATTATGTAGGACAAATATATTGAAAAAATAAGTAAAAAATTATAAAAAATGTAAATTATATATATATATATATATATATATATATATATATATATACAGTTATGTGCAAAATAATAGTAGTATAACATCACTAATGTGTTTAATTACTGTTTTTGGCAGAAAAGATAATGCAACATGGGAAAAAATTCATGCCAAGAAATAGGCAACGAACCGAATCAACAGTCATGACATGCAAGGTGCTAATTGGGTGTAATTGACTCATTTAATGAAGGGGGTGTTCAAATGAATAGCAGTATAGAGTTCAATTAGTGAGGTAATTCATTCTGTGAAGAAACAGGTGTCAATTATGGCCCTTACTTAAAGGAGGCAGAAAATCTTGTACCTACTGGTTTTAGCCGTTGTTCAGTTCGTAAAATGGGTTGTTCCAGACTGTACCGAAAAAGTAAGAAACTTTGATCGATAAGTTGATTGGGGAGGGGAAAACATATAAAGAAGTGAAGAAAATAATTGGCTGCTCAGTTAAAATGATCTCCAATGCTTTAAAATGGCAAACAAAGCCCAAAACACGTGGTGGGAAAAGAAATACTACCATCCGAGTAGGTCATAGAACAACAAGAATGGCAAAGAAGCATCCAATGCTCAGCTCCAGGGAAATCAAAGAAGGTCTTCCGTTACCTATGAGTACTGCAACAATCAGAAGACGCCTACATGAAGCCAAACTATTTGCAAGAAACCCTTGTACAGTACCATTGCTGAGAAAACGTGTTAAAAAGGTAACAGTTTGCCGCATACCAGGTACCATGGACCAGTTTGACCATATCAAAATACTGGAAGAGGTCATGTTGCCTTATGCTGAAGAACAAATGCCATTCAAAAGGGGT
>CM065589.1:36094442-36124442 GCA_033119425.1 Bufotes viridis
TTCTCTCTCCGTTCCTGCACAATTTTCTTTATCCCTTGCCATTTGGCTACTTCCCTCAGTTTTATTTGGTGCTCTGTACCACATTCTCCCCTGCTTTGCTCCCAGGATCCTGCTGTCCCTCAGACTGTGCTTATTTTCCCCTTTACAAAACTCTTCTACCAGGACTTAATTACTCTCTTGTATTGCCCTCCGTTGTTGGTACATCAAGTGCCTCCTGCTTTTTGCAGAACTCCGCTGCAGACAGGTGTCCCTAGTATCTTTGCTGCTTCTTGCATTGCTTGACCGCTCTCTGCAGTCTCTGGCTCCCTGGTCAGCTTTAATAACCCAACTGATCAGGGTGGATGTTATCCACATGCAGGTTCCCCTGCTCTGGAGTACACTTCACATGAACCAGATGGCTGCTGCTTTTCTCTCTCCGTTCCTGCACAATTTTCTTTATCTCTTGCCATTTGTCTACTTCCCTCAGTTTTCTTTGGTGCTCTGTGCCTCACTGTCCTCTGCTCTGCTCCCAGGATCCTACTGTCCTTCAGACTCTGCTCATTGCCTGCTTTACAAAACTCTTCCACCAGGAATCTCTCTTGTATTGCCCTTCGACACAGGCTACATAAGCATGGAATGAATGGAATGAAATGTTTTGTTAGAAATATATAGGGGGGAAAAAGAAACTTTTTTTTTTACCAAATACGACCGATACGTCTTTGAGATTAATTACGGATCGCTTATTAATGCCTTGTCCATGGTTAACTCTATCAGGTCTCCTCCCAGTTAGATGTGCGCAAACACTGGTGATTAAGTAGCAGATTAAACATATTCATTAATATTTAAGGGGCTGTTTTTTGAAACTTTCCTGTCCTTTTACACTAATAGCCCCATTAAAACTTGTTTACAAGCCAGCAATGAGAGTAACGGCGTGCACTTAAAATTGGAGAGTGGTTCCCCCGGAGAAGCACTTTCAGCCTGCGAGGATGGCATCTGATCGATAGACTTCTTAAAGTAAGACTGTCTGCGTTAACCCAATGGAAGCAGAAGCAAACAGCTGGCGACTTCCCAACTTGTTAATTAACAATGAACAAAACTCTGGGTCCCTGGCATGTGCGGTGCAATATTCAAGATAATTCACAATATCACTTCCTATTACCTTGTAAAAGACTAAAAGCAGCCAGATTATGACATTGTTTAACAAAGTATCGATCCCGGCGCTCAGACTTAACTTGAACATCTGCCAGAAATATGTTTCTCTTTTACTCACATTAGGTTGCACGTAGCGGTTTTGTATTTGCGCCGAGAGGAAAAATTCTTGCCATGTTGTCAGTGGCGGAGGAATGAGGGCAGCCAAGACAGACAAAGCCTTGGGGTGTGCATGAGCTTCTCCTGCTGAAGGGGCACCACAGATGGCCTTCCATCTGAGGCCTGTGACTACCACAAATCTCATATAGCTGTAGAATTTGTACAGAACTGTTACCCTAGCCTAAAACTTAAAAAAAAAAATAAACTAACCTAACTGCTAGTGGTGCTTTGTCAATGATCACACACCAAGGTGGGTTCTGCAGCAGGGTATATGATGAGGCAAGGTCACATTAATACTGTGTGGCATCTTCCCTTGCTGTGATACAGGCTGCCACTCTGGCATGGAAATAGTCATGGACAGATACTGGATGACCTCCGGTGGTATGTCATGCCAAGCTCTTTCAACTTGGACCCGAGTTCAGCCAAGGTGGTTGTTGACTGCTGTGCATAGGAGATACGTCACCCTATCGAGTCCCAGACATTCTCAATGAAGGAGAGATCTGTTGATCAAGCAGGCCTGAGGAGCTGATAGAGACCCTGAAGAACACGTTCTGTAGAGCAGGCAGTGTGTGGTCGGCCGTTATCTTGCTGGAACCTCACATCTCCTGGGTCTAAAAAGGCAGTAGGACTGGTTCCACCAAGTCCTGATCATACCAAACACTGAGCAGTGTTCCTTGCATGAATTACCAGAGGGGAACAGCTATGGTAGCTAATGGCGCCTCGCACCATGACACCTGATGTTGGCCCTGTGTGTCAACACGCTATGTATGATGGCAATAGGCACTCACCTGCCCTCCTGGGAACTTTGATGCAGCCAGAATTAGTGAGTACCCTTCTCTGACCACTGTCAACACTACCAATGCACTACGGATCTTGGATCTTCACCGAGGATCACTACACCTAGTACCCTCCACCAATGCCAAATAGTGTCTTATTATCTTAATTCCTTCCAGGTGTTTTTTTCTCCTTTTACTGTAGTATATTAGATTAAATTAAGCATGGAACTATTATATGGTCACTGTATGTTGGTGTTAGTTGAGCACTGTATGATGGTATTATATGGCACTGTGAGCAGGGCCACAGCCCCAGTTAGGCAAGATGAGGTGATAGCCTCAGGCGGCGCGACCCTGGTGGCAAATGGGGGGCGGCAGTGGCAGGGCAGCTAGAGATGAGCGTTTGCATTGTGAAAGCGCTCATCTCTATATAATCATCTCTATCACCGTCCTCAGAACAGCGATACAGATGAATGCTGTGGTGGGGCAGGGGAGAGGCGTCTGCCTTCCTTGTTCCTCTCATAGGCTGCAGGCCTAGTGACGCCTGAGCCGTACAGAGTGGGACACAGGCCGGAAGAGGCCTGCATCGCCTCACTGCCATCGGAGAACTATGGGGGCATCAATTGGGGGCAGAAAGAGGGTATCTTATACTGGCACATTATGGGGAGGCACTATGAGGGCATCTACTGGGGTCTCTGTATAGGGGCATTTTATACTGGGACACAAAGAGAGGAGCACTATGGGGGCATCTACTGGGGGCACTAAGAAGGAGTATTTTATACTGCCAAATATGGGGGACATTGAGATCTACTGGGACACTATATAAGGGCATTTTATATTGGTACAATATTTGGTACACTATGAGGAAGGGGGAGAGGAGCACTATATGGGGCATTTACTGGGGGCACTATATAGGGGTATAACACACTGGCACATTATAGGGGCACTATGGGGAAGGAGGGAGAGGAGCACTATGGGGGCATTATATAGGGGTATTTTATACTGGCACACATTATGGGGGCACTAAAAGGGGTATTTTTGTACTGGCACACAGAACGGGGGCATTTTTGTACTAATACACATTATTAAGGGGAATTTTTTGCACTGGTACACATTATAAGAGGCATTTTTGTACTGATGCTCATTTTAAGGGGGCATTTTTCTACTGTCACAAAATAAGGAAAATTACTACTGGCAGGCAATATGATGAGCTTTATTGCTACTGGGGGACTATGGGGAACATGATTACTAGTATTGCCACTGCTGGGACCCACTCCTATATCTAGAACGGATCGGGCAAAGTGGTGGCTGGAGGACTCCGGTCCGGCCACCACCAAGCTCTCTCTTCATAGAAGTGAATGGAAGAGCAACACGCATGACCAGCCACCGCTCCCAGTCACTTCTATGGGCACGACGGAAATAGCCGAGCCAGCACTATTTTCGGCGGTCTGGTAGAAATGAATGGAGGGTGGCTGCGCATGAGCAGTGCGCCCTCCTCCAATTTTGGGGCTCAATTTAGGAGATAGGTGCGAGTTCCAGCTGTGGGACCTACAGCTATCAGACAATGGGGGCATATCCTAGAAATATTCCCCCATTGTCTGAGATGAGAAAACACCTTCGAGTCCATGGAGAGGGTGCTGCCACTAACTGCTCCTTTGGCTGCAGCTTTATGAAGAATGCACATGACCGTCTTTGTTTAATTCACACACTTCACCAAACCCTTATCATGTTATGTGGAGCACGGTGAATCTTTCAAGAGCCAGCGCAAGCCACGAGTCCCCGGATGGGATTTAAATGAGAGTTTTTACATCAAACTGAAGCATAAAGTAATTAGGTTTAGTGCCTGGGGAATTAACCCTTTCCTTTCCACAGTCACCAGGGTTTGGAGACACGAAGTACAGCGTACTATATCAGTCAGGGTAGTATTTGAGACACACATGTCTGTCACAGACTTTAGCTTTGACTATCTCCAGAGCTGGATCAAGGTGTGAGGAGGGCCCTGGACATGATCAAGGTATTGGTTGATGATCCGGGTCATACACCACCTCTTTTTCGCCACCATGCCCCCCCCCCCCCATCCTCATACCAATCAACCACCATCATCCCCAAAATAACCACACAACTCCTCAAGTGGATTTTATTGGCCACAGCAGCCATTTATTATTAACATAAAATACATGACATACATAACATAACCGCAGACGAAGGAGGTCCTGGAAGCCCCCAAATTGTCCCCCTACACAACCAAACAGCAAATCCACCTTGCCTACAGCCACAGTATACTAGCTCGGAGACACCCGGTGGTGGACGCCTCACCAAACCGAACATAAGGGGCCCTCTCAACCTGAAATCCCGATCCATACCCCCAGCTTCCAGTACCTCCTGCCGCCAACAACGCGCAACTTGACCCCCACCCACCTCAAGCTTTCGCGTGCCTCCACACACCCAAGGCTCTTTCAATTCCTTCCTGTAACCCCAGCGACCATAAATCAATTCCGACTGGGTTCAAATAAACTCCATCCTATCTCCAGAACTCATCCACACCATCCTTCAACTCCCTATGCCTCACCGCAACCGCCCTGTGTTTCGCCACAAATTTACCAATAGCCCTATTAACTTTAATACGAGCCTTGTTGATCCTATCGATCGACCTCGCCTCCCTCCACTTCCTACGAGGCACAATGTCAGACCACACCACCACTATTCCAGTAAACAGCGACAAAGCCTCAATAAATCAAATTTAACGTCCCGAATCAAGTTACGCACCGCCGTGACACCCAAATCATTACCCCCACAATGCACCACCAGCACGTCTGGGACCCGATCCAAATGCAAAAATCTATGTATTTCTCGTAACACCCCTCCCCATAACATGCCCCGAAAACCCAACCACCTTACCAGCACCACTTCCTCCGACAACCCCAACTGTCGACCATGTTTCCTCACGTCCGCCCCAAGCGCTCCCACCATACGAAGAAGTGGCCCAGGATCCAAACAAGGGCCACCAAAGAACCTGAAACAACAAGAACCACATTAAGCAACTTGCCCATTAACCCCACTCACACCAAACGATCCAACCTGATGTACGACCGAAACCAGATTCCCACCTCCCGATCCTCATAATCTGCTCATCACTCAGCCCCAACCTCGCTGCTTCAGTCGCGGCCCCGATCCTAAACGAGTGCCCCAAATACCTCGCAGAATCCACCCCCAAAGACGTCAGACATTTTTTCAACACCGCCACAAATTGGTATCTCGATAAAAACAATCCGTCCTCGTGCCTGAGCAAGGGTCCTTCCACAAAACTAGCACCCCTCTTAAAGTCCACCAGGGTGGCAACCGGACACAATATGCATCCTAGCACCGCAAACAACGTAACTCTACAACCCCTGCCCTCCGTATCCGTCTTGGACCCCCTCAACCAGACCACTACCCTATCCCAACCCAAATCTACGTCCTCCACAGACAAACCTCCCGAACACCTAACACTCCTGCCCACCAATTCACCCAAACAAAAAGCACCAAAAAACGCTAACGAGAAGGCCAACTTAAACAGCCGTCGTTCCCATAGCGAAGAACAGACCAATGTGCAACAGCAACCTCAAATGATATTGGCTTCCTGCCGTCCTGATACCGACCCTCAAAACCTGTTTAACCAGAAAGGTTTTAGACACATCCGCTAAACCCCTGAACTGAAACCCGCAAGCCAATCCTGCTATGCACCTATTTACCTGCGCCACTGACCACCCCTCTTCTTTCATTCGCCCTAAACAACAGTGGAACCTCCCCCCATCTACCTCCACCCCCAATCCTGCACACCACCTCTCCCAACCAACCCACGCCTTCTCATATGCTGCCCATGTCCCGTCACTCAGAGATGCCAAAATTTCCCACATTGACGCCGGACACTCCTGGAACATGACACGCCACCACCCATGCATTAATAGACAGACACTGTAACGCCATATGTTGCAACAACTGCACCACAGGAGGAGAGGAAGCGGTCAATGAATTGATTGCCTGAACAACTCCTAAGTTGTCACAATAAAAACTTATTTTTCTATCCCTAAACTCATCGCCCCACAATACCACCGCCAACACTGTACCCATCCCCTACTCACCCAAGACTCCGGCCATCTGCTCGCACACCAATGCCCCTGGCAATATACCCCAAAACCCACCCCTCCCGCAGCGTCCGAAAATAGTTCAAGATCAAAATTATCAATCACCTCTGGCAGAACCAATTCTCTGCCATTAAAATGTTGTAAAAACCCGTCCCACACCTTCAAATCCATCTTCAACTCCTTCCCTAACCTAATAAAATGATGCCCCCCGCCAACCGCCTAAAAAAATTCTGCCCATCCGCATAATGCGACAGGCGAAATTCAACTTACCCAACAACGGTTGAAGATCTTTCAGCAAATCCGGCACCTTATCAACAGGGAGTCTACATTTAATTTTAACCGTGTCAATTGTGATTCCCAAAAAACTCAGTTCGGTCGTAGGACCAACCGTTTTATCTTCTGCTAACGGAACCCCAAAAGATTAAAAAAATGCCTGTAACGATACCGAACAACCCATAGGTAAACAGCGATCAACAAAAAAACTTCCCCTCCCAACAACAACCCAACAAATGAAGGCTATCTGGACTAACCGGCATAAGGCAAAACGCTGCCTCAATGTCCATTTTAGCCAATAGCGTCCCAGGACCCAACTTCCGCACCCAACCCACAGCCGCGTCAAAGGACGTATAAACCACCGAACAAATGTCGGGGTCAATACCGTCATTGACCGACGCCTCTTTTGGGAATGAAAGATGGTGTATCAGCCGAAACTTATTCGGCTCTTTTTTTGGTACTACTCCCAATAGCGAAAACCGTAAATTCGCTAAAGGAGGGTCATCGAATGGCCCATCCATCCTACCTAACCAAACCTCAACTGTCAACCACCACCTGCGCATGATCTAACACCGAACGCAAATTACCCCCCCCCCCCCAAACCGCCGGCAAAGAAAGGATCCGACCGAATTATAAACCCAACCGTAAACCCATCCCGCAACCATTCCGCCACCTCCTGGTTAGGGTATCTATCTAAGAACGGACATATCCTTTCCACCCACACCGGCGTCCAACCCTTTTGCAGCACCCTCCGCTCCCCCTCTTTGCTTATTCCCCCTAAAACACCTGTTTGTTCCGTGATTCCCCCCACAATTTGCACATTCATGTTTGAATCTGCACTTCGCGCCGAACTTACATCCCCCTTCATTAAAAAGGAAACACTGTCCCTTTGCGGACGTGGCCGCCAAGGTAAACTACCCCGACCCCCCTGCCTCACCCGAAAAGGGCTGCCCTTGTCTACCTGACGTCGTCACTCTTATCCATAAACCAATATCCTCATGGTCACACCGCATACTGGGGCAGGCCGCTTTACGCTGCCTAAACTGCTCGTCATACCTTAACCAACCAATACCCCCGTACACATGGTAAGCTACCCCTATCGCATCCATATAACAGAATAAAGCCGAGCAGCACTCCGGGTTCTTTTCCCCTATCACGCTCGCCAAAATTGCAAACGCTTGCAATCTGTACCGACGTTTCTCATCCTCATCTTTCTTCTTCTCATCCTTCCGCTCCCTATCCAGATTAAACTGCTCCAATGGGAGGAGAGAAAAAATCTCCACGTATTTCCCTTTCCAAATCCTATCCCTTACCTCTTATTTCAAATGCGCCCCTAACAGCCCTTCAAAACACACATATACCCCCCTTGGACCGAATCACCCACCTTCTCCCCCACCTCCTCTCCCCCACCTGCGTCTGCACAGAAAACGACCCACCGTCCCGCGTCGCCACTTCCCCAGCTCCACTAACGCTCCCTGCTCCGACCCCCCATGCCTGCAACGGGGCCTACCCGCACCCCCCAACCCCGCAACCAACCCCGCCAGGCTAAGTAAAATCTGCCCCAAACCACCAACTAACTCCCCATGACTACCTCCCAGCCCACTCCCCCCTTGGGCACTAAACAAAGAATTAAGGGATCCCCACGGGTTCTTACCTTGCTGCTCGGGCGCTGTGAACCCTGCAGCGGATATTCCTGAATCCTGACGTCCATCTTCCATCTGGGCCACCACACTTCGTCTTGGGACTTGACTGGCGCTGGTACTCTGCAGCGGCTCCATGCTGGGTGCGCTCACCTCCTCACTTCTGGCCACCACCAGGGGGTGCTGGAGAGATACCGATCTTCCCGACACATCTTCCTCCTGGGGCCTGCACTCTTCACCATCTTGCTGCTGCGCAGCTCCATATGCCTCATGGCTCCCGACACTCCCGCGCTGAGCAGGCCTCCCTTCCCTCATAGCAGGGAGGGATCCTGCCGTTCCTGCTCCCGATCCACTGCTGCTTGTTGGAGAGGACAGGCGGCCGGTCCCCCTGCCCTGTGCTGGATTCCGCCGGCTAGTAGGATTCCTCCCACGCCGGGAGGATGAGGATGAAGGCTGCCCTGCACTCCCCCGAGGTGGAGGGTCCCTGGAGGGCCCAGGGGGGGTCCCTGTGGGACTAAGGCTCGCCGGCGGACGTACCCACCGCGTCCGTCTCCCTTCAGGCGGTGGGCTGACAGTATCCACCGCCTCCCCGCTCAACATGCCAGCCATCTTAGAGCCTTACTAGATATTGGGGCAGATTTACTAATAATAATAATCTTTATTTATATAGCGCTAATGTAATCCGCAGCGCTTTACAATCAGGGGGTTCATGCAGGGCCGGTGCAAGGATTTTTGCCGCCTAGGCAAGATAAAAATTGTCGCCACCCCCCCTGATTGAGAGTTATATGTTGCAATAAAGCCCCCTATTAGGAATGGTAGAAAATAAACTACCATAACTTAAGCCATAGCTAAAGAAACAAGCCTGTGTTTTAGATTGTTCGCTTACTCGTAAATTTGGCAACTTCATGGTTTCTTACCCAAATTAAGTTCTTTAGTGCAAACAAAATTACTGATTTGTAAAAAAAAAAAAGTGACGCTGTGCGCTCCTGCTCTCTACAGGATTCCAGGCCGGGATACAACGGACCGCTCATGGCCATGTGCATCTGTGGCCTAACCCTCAGCATGCCCTGACAGCAACAGATTATAAGAGAATGCTGAGGATTGTAGTATCACAGGGATAAAGCCTGCCCAGTGGCCCCAAATGGCCAGAATGACCTCAGATAAGATCTGTGACTGCTCCATCTCCCATGTGCTCCTATATCCATGTGATACTACAATCCTCAGCATTCTCTTATAATCTGTTGCTGGGCCTGTCAGGGCATGTTGAGGGTTATAGCTTTGCAACTCTTTAGGTCCTGGCTAGGCAGCTAGGCCTAGGCTATATATGCCTGCACCTTATATGATGTTGATCTTTATAATGATCCATCAGACTCTACAAATTGAACAACTAAGTAGTTTACCTACCAGCTGTCCTTGTCCTGAGTTGCTGCTGGGCGGCTACTAGCTCTAGCTGTAATGGTCGGTCAGGCCGCAGGCGGACGTCTTCTCTCTCTGGCTGACTGCTGGTGTCAGAGAGTGAGATCGCCTCTAGCTTCCCCTGCTCTTCCCGCCGCTGTAGCCTGTGCAGTCTCGCTCCCAGGCCCCAGCCGCCCTGAGCCCATCATGTGACCGTTGCTGGGGCAGTGAGCGGCCGCTGGCCTGCGCACAAACGCAAGTGCAGCAGCCGGCCACCGGGCGGGATTCTTAGAGCGCTCAGGCAGCGCAGCATGAGAGTGGTCGCCTAGGTCGCTTTACATGTGGCGCCGGCCCTGGGTTCATGTACAAACAGAGTCATGAATAACATAGCACCAAACAGGTCAACCATTCAAACAGGAGGAAAGAGGGCCCTGCACGCAAGAGCTTACAATCTGTGAGGAGATGGAGGTGACCCTAAAGCTGACACAATAGGTAAAAAGTGCTTGTTTTATACAATGGTCCAGCAATCTTAACACAATTGGGAAGTAGATATAAGGTTGGATGAGCCAGTCACCAGCCGATATCTGTAGTGCTGAATACTGATGGATCAGGTTCAAAGGAGTAATTCTGAAAGGTTCGTGGCGGTGAATGGAGAAGGGTTATATTAGGGAATGTGACACTCTAACCTAAAAAGATGTGTTTTTAGGGAGCATCCAACTGTGGATGTTATGGATTAACCTAATTGCTTGGGGTAGGGCTTTACAGAGAACTGGCGAAGCTCGGGAAAAGTCTTAGAGCCATGAGTGAGAGGTTCGGATTATGGTGGATGTCATTCCTAAGTCATAAGCTGAACGGAGAGCATGGGTAGGATAGGGGGAAGAGATGTAGGGGGTGTAGCACTGTGAAGAGCTTTGTGGGTGAGAATGAGTTTAAATTGAATCCTGTACTGTATGGGTAACCAGTGCAATGACTGGCACAGGGCAGAGGCATCGGAGTAGCGGGTAGACAGATAGGTGAGCCTGGCTGTTGCGTTCAGAATAGATGGGCGAGAAGAAGGTCTGTTGAGGTAGAGTTTTTGTGGTTTCCACAGTAAGAAAGAGCTAGATTCTAGAGATGTTTTTGAGGTGCTTGCTACATAAATGGGAAAGAGACTGAATATAGGGGGTGAAGGAAAAATCAGTGTCAAACATAACACCAAGACAGAGGACGTGCTGCCCCGGAGTCATGATAGTGCCACACACTCAGTGGAAGATATCAAGAGTAGGTAGGTTAGTAGATGAAGAAAACACAAGACGTTCAGTTTTTGAAAGATTCAGTATCAGATAGAGAAAAGACATGATGTTAGAGACAGCGGACATACAGTCACTGGTGTTTTGAAGAACAGCAGGGTGAGCAGGGGTGAGCCAAGAGGTCATGAGTGTATAGATGTTTGTCATCGATATAGAGATGCTATGGAAACAAAATCTGCTGATGGACTGTCCAATAGGGGCTGTGTAGAGACTGAGAAACTCCAACAGCAAGAGGGACAGGAGGGGAGGTAGAGCCAGCGAATGATACACTGAAAGAGTCGCCAGAGAGATAGGAAGAAAACCAAGAAAGAACTGTGTCCCTCAGGCCTATAGATGGGAGAGTGGTGAGGAGTAGATGGTGGTCTACGGTGTCGAATGCAGCACAGAGATCAAGGAGAATTAGTAAAGAGTAGTCACCATTGCATTTAGCTGTCTGTCAGGAGGTCATTGGTCACTTTGGTGAGGGCAGTTTCTGTAGAATGTAGGGTGCGAAAACCAGATTGTAAAGGATCAAGGAGAGAGTGGAGAGATAGTGGATGAGGCGAGAGTAGACTTGATGCTCCAGGAGTTTAGAGATGAAGGGGAGATTAAAGACAGGTCTGTAGTTAGCTGTGCAGAACAGGTTGAGAGAAGGTTTTTAATAATAGGGTTATGACAGAATGTTTGAAAGAAGATGGGAAGATACCAAAAGAGAGAGAGATTGAAGATTTAGATTAGGTGAGTAGTGACAGCCGGAGAGAGAGACTGGAGTAGGTGTGAGGGAATGGGGTCAGTAGAGCAAGTGGTAGGATGAGAAGAGAGGAGATTTCTTCTTATGTGACTGGGTTGAATATGGAGAGTGAGCCAGAGGAGTTGTGGGTGGGAAAGGCATCAATGACATTTAGAGGCTGGGAACCGATTTCCTGCTGGATAATTTTAAATTTCTTTTTGAAGTAGGTGGCCAGATCTCCAGCACGGAGGTCTGTACTAGGCGCCTGCACTTTTGGACTAAGGAAGGAGTGAAAAGTAACAAAGAGTTTTTTTCAGATTATTAGATTAGTGTAGGGATCAGGGTGGTAAAGTAGGTCTGTTTGGCGAGGTGAAGGGCAGAGTTAGGCCTCTTGCACACAAACATTGTGCATCAGTTCCGTGCATTGGGGACCGCAGTTTGCGGTCCCCAATGCACGGGCAACATCCATGCGGCAGCTGGACGGATTGAGACCCATTCAACTTGAATGGGTCCGTGATCTGTCCGCACTGGAAAAAAATAGAACAAGTTCTATTTTTTGCGGTGCGGAGGCATGGACAGAAACACCACGGAAGCACTCCGTAGTGCTTCCATGGGGTTCTGATCCGTGGTTACGTTACGCATCTCCATGACACGTTCGTGTTCAAGAGGCTTTATAAGTTGTTTCTCCAATGGTGTTCAGCGCTTCTGGAGCATCGCTGGAGGAAGAGACTTTTCGGTGTAAGCCAGGGTTGCTTCCGTCTCTGTTTGGAAGTTCTGAGTGTAGGAGGCACTACTTTATCCAGGCTGCTTCTGAAGGTGTCATTATAATGTTTTGCAGCCAGTTCTGGACAGGAGAGGGAGGTGATTGGGGACAGTGATGACTATAGATCCTACTAATCCTACAGATGGCGTAAACTTAGACAAGTTGTCTATACCGGCACCAGGCCTTAAAAAGAGTCAAATCTACCTGAGAAGAGTCAGAGCTATTCATAAGCTCCTGCTCTCCCCACCCATCAGCTGATGATTGGCGGTTCTCTTCTAAGAAGAAAAGTAAGGAGAAGGGTTAAAGGGGTTGTCCCATGAAAAATATTCTACAGTTTCCAAACCAGCACCTGGATCTGAATACTTTTGTAATTGCATGTAATTAAAATGTTTGTGTAGCCACTGAGTTATTCAATAAAATGTATCTGTGAAGTGTCAGCTACTGTTTTTTTGTTTTTTTTTTTATTTCTTTGTCTGGCTTACAGACAAAAAAATAAATATCTGGAGAAATAAATATCTGGAGAAGGCCGCACATGCTCAGTTTCATCTTTTAACTGCCTCCTCAGCTGTGATACAAAGAGAGTTCCAGCAGAAAAGAAATAGCTCCTGAGCTGCAGCACAGAGGACACTCCTCTTCAGCTGCCAGCTTGATATTAATCTAGGAGAGAAATGTATGTGGAGATCTCTGGATCCATGTGAGGTACAGGGCTGGTTCTAGCTTTGTTAGAATGAGATGTCTGATTTTCACTTTTTACATTAATCATGTGATAACCCTTTTAATGTACCAGCCACAGATAACACCATATTAGTGTACCTGCAACTGATGGCCCCATAGCCAGTGGTGGAATTTAGCACCATGAAAACCAAGTAAATTATTGGAGCCCCAGAGATCAGGGAGCCCCCTGCTGAACACAAGAGGTTGGCTGAAAAAAACAACTAAAGGAGCAGACATATTGCCTGTGCAGCAGGTTCAACTTCACAAGGGCCCATGTGGGGCTTAGCAAGCTGATGGTAATGGAGAATAAAGGGGTTATCTGACATTAATAAATGCCCCCCATATGCCAGGGCCCTTTACACTGATTCTACTTACCTGGCTCCCCGCTCCCTGCGCCACTCCTGATCCCCCACCGCCGCAGCTGCTTCTCTTTGTGAACGGATGAAAACATCCGGTGTTGGGGAAAGCGTAGCCAATGGCAGGTGGTGACGGGTATGAGCCTCCCTAGCATCGCGGGTGTCACTAGGGAGGCTCGTCCCCATCACCGCCTTCCATTGGCTGCTCCCCCCGACCCCGGATGTGCACGGGAACTAGCAGTTGCGGCTGTGTGGGGACCAGGAGCGGCGCAGGGAGCGGGGAGCCAGGTGAGTAGAATCAGTGTGAGGGGCCCGCGGAATGCCCGCCGGCTCCATTAAGTATAAGCTGTACACATTCTGGCAGACAATGCACGCTGTGGTTTGTGTCCGGCCGATTCCCTGCATTGTCTGCCGGAACAGCCTGCCAGAATTGACACCATAGGTGTGAAACTAGCCTAACAGTAAAGACCAAAGAAATTCCCAAGAGGACTGAGTCACATCGGCTGCTTTTATCCTGATTTCACTGCTTAAGTTTAATACCAATTATTTTATTGGATAAAGAGTTGTCAGTTCCCAAGCATCTCACATCAGTTGTCAGTTCCCAAGCACCTACGCTTCACATGGCCCTTTCTTCAATTACAAGTCACTGCCTCCTAGAGGGTCAACCCACTCATCTTCTGCTGCTGTCTCCGATAAACAGATTTACTGCTGGGTGTTCTAACTTCTAAAGATCAGTTGAAGTTGCTATACTAATGACCTCTGAAACCCCTGCTCCCCGGCCACACAATCAGAATTCTGGCAAGTGCTGGAGGAAGCTCCACTGGTAGAGACAGATCTTTAGTCACACTGACTAGTTTTGGTAGTTGATCTGCTGGGGGTCCTCTGGTCTACTGCCTCTTTTGTCCTTGTGGTTTAGTCCTACGGTCCATATTTTATTGTGGCTTAGTACGTGAGTCCCTGACGTCGATTGGCTCAGTGTCCACCGAATTTCTGCCTCAGTCCTTGATGACCGGTGGTTGTAGCGATTTAGGCCTCAGTCCATGGTGTTCCATACTTTAGAATAAATCAAAAATAAAACTGCAGCACTCACCGGTCTTCAATTTATGCTGGTTTATTCACTAAAAATTACGATGTTTCGACCCCTCGGTCTTTCTCAAGTAAAAAAATGTGTGTGCATACACGAATACATACACCATCCTAAATGGTTACATAAACATTATACAAATTGACCACATGATCACCATGCAAATGGTCACATGCTCAATGCGATCACAGGACCAATGGTCACATGATCATTATGCAGATCGGGCGCATGACCACAAATGGTCACATGATCAATGTGACCACATGATCAATGGCCACATGATTATCATGCAAATCGGTCACATGATCACTATACAAATCCATAATCAATCATTACATTTAACCTATACATCAGGTGATACACAGTGCACATGATATTAACCCTCAGTGTGATTCCATCAGTGGTAATTGAATATACATAATCTAGACTTATATGATGTTCCATAGTTTAGTTTCCATGTTCTGCATTCCTGTGCCTGGAAAGAGTCAGCGTCAGACTGAAGTCACTTGGGTCCACCAGAGGAAAATATTCAAAGAGCTCACCCTCTGTGCATACAAAAACTTAAAGGGGTATTGTCATCTAAGATATGCCCCCATTGCCTGATAGGTGCAAGTCCCACCTCTGGAATCCGCACCTATATCGAGAACGGAACGGGCAAAATGGCTGGAGGACTCCGGTCCGGCCACCACCAAGCTCTCTCCCCATAAAAGTGAATGGAAGAGCGCCCCGCATGACCATCCACCGGGGTGAATGGAGGGCGGCTGTGCATGTGCAGTGCACCACTCACCACTTTCGGGGCTCCCTTTTAAGAGATAGGTGCGGGTACCAGCGGTGGGACCCACACCTATCAGACAATGGTATAAATCCTAGAGATATGCCTCCATTGTGTCAGATAAGACAACCCCTTTAAGGGACCTGTTTTATTAGGGGTCCATTATTATCAGAGCTTGGGTCCACCGGAGGATCTTCTGGTACTCTGGTGGGCCAGTCCAGCCCTGGAAAGAGTAGATGTTAGCTGATTCTATCTCGGTAATGTTACTCTCATCTCAATAGAGAAAACTTTATCATTGACCTCGCTGCATCCCTAAACCCAGTATACAGATACAGGGGAGCACCCAGAAATTTTGTCTAGGGGGGGTCCGAAAAGAAAAAAAATTGTGCAGCGCCAAAAAATTGACCCCGCCCATTTTTCTAAGACCATCCTACATATAATAGGCCACTCCCAACAAACACTGTACAGCTGAAATGATATTGATGAGGATGACGGTAAGAGTCTCACCCTCATCCTACATAGACACACTGTACCTAATACTCCACCATACAGGGCCCAACATAAAGCCCCTGTACTCTCACTGCCCCCCACATAGCTCCGTGGCAGGAGCTGTTGCAGTTTCACTTCCTCCCTCCTAGTCCTGAAGGCACCAAAAGTGGAGTGGAGGAGGAGTTGCGCGATATTAAAGGTGTGTAGGTCCGGGTGGAGGAGCCCGGGTCTACACATCATACCAAGGGGATGGCGTGTCCTGGCTGCACTGCCTGCTTCACATTATACAATGGACAACAGCAGGCTACAGCCAGGAAGCTCCTCCACTCTTCTCCCTCCCCAGATCTTGCTCAAGGCTTGTGATTCCCCCCCACCATCCGCCACCCGCCCCTGGCCTGCCACCCCCTTGGGCCGTCCTCACGTAGCTCTGAATCCTCCTTTTGCAAATGGCAGGAGGAGAAGCCGGTGCATCTCCTATCCTACATAGCGCCACATGCAGCGTACTCAAGTTAGGGTTAATAGTGTTCTTGGGTGAGGTAGTGCAATGGTGACCACTAACCTGAGACAGGCTGACTCTCTGGCAGGTAGTTGTAGATAGAGTTCGTGACGCCAGTGCCAATTAACGGTGGCACACCGTTTGCTGATAGTAGGAATAACTGAGGAACCACGTTATGATAAAACAGAACTTGAACTTTACTGAAGTACTTGTTGGTTATCATACACGGACATAGATGGAAGCGCAGTTCCTTTGAAGACGGTTGGTTTCAGTAAGTTACAGGTTACAGTACATACGGCAGTCTCTGACATAGCAAGGTGATCACAGAGGGTTAACACACAGGACAGTACAGGCGGCTTGCACTCTCTACCTGTCTGATCCTGGAAATGTAGACACTTTCCTCCAAGGCCCCAATGCCCTCAATCTGGCGTATATCCTTGGGTCAACAATTACTGAGTACCTCCTCTGGTATTTGTAGTACCTCTTGCTTTCTCTGTACTTGGCTCTGCCTCTCTCAGCTTCCTCCTACTGTAAATACGGACTCAGGAGGGGAACCTTCTCCTTGGATCTGGAACCCGGTTACAGGGACTGAAATGCCCTCTCCTAGTCGGCAGGCTCCAGGCCTGCACTGCCTTCACAGGCTCATGGCCTGGGCTTGACTTTACAGGCTCAAGGCCTGGGCTTAGACTCCTACAGGCTCAAGGCCTGGGCTTCAGACTGCTTGTGCCTTCCCTGACTGGGCCTTATATAACCTAGGGCTCCCTAGCTCCCTCTAGTGACTAGAGCTGGAATGAAATCCCTAGCAGGCCTGCACATGCAATACTCACAGTAACAGGGAAGTGCATAGCATTACATTACATCTGAAGATTATTTATACCAACCTCCCCATAAATAAAGGGGAAACGACAGCACACCAGTGACCCTTCTGTAGTGACGGGCATTACAGCTCCCGTACACTACATACCCCGCTGCTTTAAGATGAGTACGACCTCGTACTCCAGCAGGGCCCGCCCAACTGGAATTTACACCTGGAATACAAAAAGGACATGCAGGCATACATATTCATATATATCAGCATCATCTGCATAGATATTCATATCAGGTCCAATTGGCAAAGGTGAAGTGCGGTGACAAGGGGCGTCGTTCTCTTCTCTCAGGATAGTGAATGGAACTGGGGCGCTGACCTGGCACAGCGGATAAAAGGGAATACCAGGATAGTCCATGACATATTATAAGTCCACAATAAAATATTATAAATTTTGGCTCACACTCAGGGAGTCCATGGAAATAAAGATCACAGAGGCTCGCACATGGGGAGTCCATTTCTGGGCACATAGACTTGAATATAAAACTTTTGCGATAAATACGGTCAGCAGCACACATATAGAATTACAATACAGGACTCTGACAATACCAGGGACAAGTTATCCTGGCAAGTCCTGCTTACCCCAAAAGTGCTGACATAAAAATTCCCTTTCAACCTGAAATGGGGGTTAAAAGGGGAAAAAGGTGCAAATAAAAGCACAACTTGGATTTGTTGAGATTTTTCAAAGCAGGCAGGGTGTCCCGGAAACCAACAAGGCAGGCTGGGAGCAGTGGTTCCACAGTGGCAACTTATCTTCACAAAAATGCCACCGGCCGTGGGGAACTGGCAGCAAGCTCCACCAGCCTGTCAACAATATGGGACAGCTCCTGCAACACCTCCAGATACTCCTGTGAGATTCAGCAGCATGGCCTAGCAGGCCTGCTCACAGGTAGGTGTCGTACTCCTCTGGCTCATCCTCAGAGGAATGATCACGGGGCTCCCAGAGCAATTGTCCTGGCCTAGCAGGCCATATTTGGAAACCGTCACCTCTTACAATTTTGAGAGGAGGAGGCTTATCCAGAGCAGCCTCCATTTCTGCATCGGTCCTAGGAAAAGGGACCCACTGAATGCAGTCAGCATAACTGAGCTTTTCTACTCGGTATATTTTCATCCGCAGGGACTTTATAGCCAATGGTCCGCTTGCAGGCGGCTTTGGTGGAGATATTTCAACCCTTGCAGGACTGACTACTGCTAGGCGTCGGGCTTCAGCGCAGACCTCGGACCTTTTGCAGCTCGCCTGAACCTCGCGCTCTTTCTCCCTCTGTACTGCCTCAGGAGGTGGATAAGGGTCAGCAGGTCTCTGCAGGACAATGGGTTCCCAGAATACGTTGGGCCCCAAAAAGATCGGGCTATGTAGATAAGTGGAGCGGGTTGGCTTGGACCCTGTCTCTTCATCTAGGGCTGGCAGTACACACTCATCCTCATCATCCCAGGTTTCAGGCCGGACCCTGGGGCGGACAACTGCGGTGGCATACGGTCCTCTCAAGCCCTCCGCTGGAGTGTACTCCACTATTTCACCCATAATCAAATTGTGCAGGCGATCGGGTAGATAGTGGCGCTTCACTGAGCGCCTATTCACATAATAGTCCCGGCCTGTACCCAACTCCTGGATAAAACCGAATCCTCTGGCCTTGTCGAATGCCACAACGATACCCCGGCGTCGCTCTAACTGCGGCTTACCCTGGAACGGATCTTCCTGGATAGATTTTGCCATCTCCTCGAACCGCTTCTTCCGGGCGGTAGTCTTGTGCGCAACCGCAGCCTGCAGCTCCGCCATCAGTGTCGGCCATTGCGGGTGCCGATGACAGGTTACATCTCGGTCCGGTGAGTCTTCTTCCGGTCCGGTGGTCCAGGCTGGAGGGTCCCAGGTCTCCGGTGCAGGGGAGTCTAGTGGTGTGGCGCCCCACTCTCCTATGGGCTCTGGCTTCTTTCAGCTCCCACGCAGGCTCCTCCCTCGGGCTGGGCAGATCTCTCCTCAACTCAGGCCCGCCCCCTAGGTAAAACGCAATAGGGAAGTCGGCCACATTATAATCCATCAAGGTGGGCGGTATCCCAGGGCAGCTTTCTCCTACCTCTTGGAGGGTTTTGGCGCCAAATCTTCGCGCCACTGAGGATAGTGATGGCGCAGGAAGAAGTCCAATGGCGCCGGCGGCCATCTTGGGCGCCATGATGCGGCTATTCACTGACAGCAAGCAGCGGCAGTAAAACAGCACAAAAGTCCACAAAAATGCACCCTGATGCGGCGATTTTCCTCCTCTAGATAGTGCAACACTGTACAGCGCTTTTTAGAGGTTTTAGGGACACTTTTCTGTACGTTTTAAGTCCACAAAGTCCACTTCAAATAAACAGGCAATTTGTCACATTGGTCACAGGGCAAAATGGATAAGGCACAAAGTTCACGCTTCTTGCACTAGAAAGCGTGCGTATCCTGTTCGTGACGCCAAAAGAGAGGTGCAGCGTACTCAAGTTAGGGTTAATAGTGTTCTTGGGTGAGGTAGTGCAATGGTGACCACTAACCTGAGACAGGCTGACTCTCTGGCAGGTAGTTGTAGATAGAGTTTGTGGCGCCAGTGCCATGTAACGGTGGCACACCGTTTGCTGATAGTAGGAATAACTGAGGAACCACGTTATGATAAAACAGAACTTGAACTTTACTGAAGTACTTGTTGGTTATCATACACGGACATAGATGGAAGCGCAGTTCCTTTGAAGACGGTTGGTTTCAGTAAGTTACAGGTTACAGTACATACGGCAGTCTCTGACATAGCAAGGTGATCACAGAGGGTTAACACACAGGACAGTACAGGCGGCTTGCACTCTCTACCTGTCTGATCCTGGAAATGTAGACACTTTCCTCCAAGGCCCCAATGCCCTCAATCTGGCGTATATCCTTGGGTCAACAATTACTGAGTACCTCCTCTGGTATTTGTAGTACCTCTTGCTTTCTCTGTACTTGGCTCTGCCTCTCTCAGCTTCCTCCTACTGTAAATACGGACTCAGGAGGGGAACCTTCTCCTTGGATCTGGAACCCGGTTACAGGGACTGAAATGCCCTCTCCTAGTCGGCAGGCTCCAGGCCTGCACTGCCTTCACAGGCTCATGGCCTGGGCTTGACTTTACAGGCTCAAGGCCTGGGCTTAGACTCCTACAGGCTCAAGGCCTGGGCTTCAACTGCTTGTGCCTTCCCTGACTGGGCCTTATATAACCTAGGGCTCCCTAGCTCCCTCTAGTGACTAGAGCTGGAATGAAATCCCTAGCAGGCCTGCACATGCAATACTCACAGTAACAGGGAAGTGCATAGCATTACATTACATCAGAAGATTATTTATACCAACCTCCCCATAAATAAAGGGGAAACGACAGCACACCAGTGACCCTTCTGTAGTGACGGGCATTACAGCTCCCGTACACTACACACATACCTCCTACATCCAGTGATGTCACCTTTGATGTAGACGTTCTCTTTTCTCATCTTCTCCATTCAGACCAGACCGCCATGATGATTTTTCACCCATCTCCTGTCTCTGCAGAGATTGACAAACAGACATTAGTTTCCCACTTTTCCATCATCTTCATATCTTCTGAACACCCCATCCTGCCATCCCCAATACTGTTCCCGCTGTGCTCCTCAATACTATACTGCAGAAACTATCCCCTGAAAAATACCTGTACCACACAGATAGTGCCCCCTTCTACAAATATTGGCACACAGTGCTCTAAAAACATAACTGTGCCCAGTATATAGTATCCCTGACACTAATAGAATAAACATATTGTCCCCAAAAATAATTGTGCTAAGCTGATACTGTGCCAGGGTGCCCACCAAAGTAACAGTGCTCACCAAATTCCCACCAATAGAAATAATTCCCTGCCTGAGCACACTTAGTAATAATGCCCTCATAGTGCCCATACTAGTGTGATCATGTTCGCCATAGCCCCCAGTAGTAGTAAAGCTCACCATAATGCCCCTAGTAGTAATAATTCTCCCTATAATATTACAGTACAAGAAATATACCTGCTTAGTGCCCGCAGTTGAGCTAATGTCCCCATAATGTATGCCAGTATAAAATACCTCTATATAGTGCCCCAGTAAATGCCCCCGTAGTGCTCCTCTCCCACTTGACCATAGTGCCCCGATAATTTGCCAGTATAAAATACCCCATCTTAGTGCCCCCAGCACATGCCTCCATGGTGCTTCTCTCCCCTTCCCCATAGTGCCCCCTATAATATGCCAGCAAAAATGCCCCTTTGTAGTGCCCCCAGCAGATGCCCCTATAGTGCTCCTCTCCCCATAATGTGCCAGTAGAAAATGCCCCTTCTTTGTGCCCTTCATATTGTGTCAGTAACAATTCCCCTTCTTAGTGCCACCAGATGCCCCCATAGTGCTTCTTTCACCCATAATGCCCTCATAATGTGCCAGTTAAAAATGCCCCTTCTTAGTGCCACCAGATGCCCCCATACTGCTCCTCTCCCCCATAGTGCCCCCATAAAGTGCCAGTTAAAAATGCCCCTTCTTAGTGCCACCAGATGCCCCATAGTGATGCCCGGCCCTATAGTGCCTCCCATGTGCCAGTAAAAATACACATTAGTGCCAGCCAGATACCATAGTGCATATAGGGGATATTGTGCCAGTAAAAAAATACCATAGTGACCCCAAATAATGCCCCTATAGTGCCACCAGATGCCCCATAGTGCTGCTCTCCCTATAGTGCCTCCCATAATGTGCCAGTGAAAAATGCCCCTTAGTGCCACCAGATGCCATAGTGCCCCCATAATATGCCTATAAAAAGCCCCTTTAGAGCCCCCAGATGCCCCCATAGTGCTCCACTCCCCATAGTGCCCCAAATAATGCCGCTATAGTGCCACCAGATGCCCTAATAGGGCCCCTCCAAAATAAGGCAGTAAAAATGCCCTCAAAATGGGATAGAAATAAATAAATAAATGCCCCCATAATGCTCCACTCCCCCATGGTGTGGTGCCCCAAATAATGCCCCTATAGTGCCCCTCCCAAATGGGGCAGTAAAAAATCCACAAGATTCCCTATAGTATGCCCCCAAAATGGGCTACAAATAAATGCCCCCAGATGCCCCCATAGTGCCCTCTACCCAAAACGGGCCAGTGAGAAATGCCCCATAGTGCCCCCACAAAACAAAATGCCACCAGGTGCCCCCTAAAATGTGCCACCATTAAAAAAACAAAAAAAACACTAATACTTACCTTCATGAGGTTAGCAGCAGACCTCTTCCGGCCGCGCTGTGTGCTGCCCGGCTCAGGCGGCGCGATGATAATGATGTCATCGCGCCACCTGAGCCGACCTCTGATAGGCTGCAGGCACTAGTGCCTGCAGCCTATCAGAAGAACAGGAAAGGGAGACGCCTCTCCCTCCCCTGCCACAGCACATTGATCTGTATCGCTGTCCTGAGGACGGCAACACAGATCGATGAATATAGAGATGAACGCTTCCGCAATGGAAGCGCTCATCTCCTACTGCCTCCCCACCGCCGTCTGCAATTGGAACCAGGGCCGCGCCGCCTGTTGCGATCGGCGGTGCGGCCCTGAGTGATTTAAAAAAAAATTGGATCTGGGTTCTAGGGGGGGTCCAGACCCCTAAAACCCCCCCTGTCGGTGCGCCCCTGTACAGATATCACTTCCAACTTGCGGTTCATATTAATTGCTTGGTAAGTTGCATCGCCTTCTTCTCAATAGTTTTTTTAAGTGATGGTAAAAGGGGCATGGCTTGGCAGGAGTGGCGGAGTTTCCACAGCCGGCATGATTTTCCTATAATTTACTCCTGAAACTGGAGAAAATTATAGCTGAAGTCTAGACCACAGAGCACAGAGAACAGTGCCTCTTGAAGGGCATATGCCATGATCAATGTAGTACCTGACCATTTCTTTCTAACAAAGCTAGAACCAGACTTCACATGGATCCAGAGCTCCCTCCATTCATTGCTCCAATTACTCTGCAAGATTTATCTCAGGATGGCTGCGCAGGGGGCGTGTTGTTTCTGCTGCAGCTGTTTCCCTGTCACAGCTCGGGGGGCATGTCCTTTTTACTGCAGTTTTTCCCCTGTAACTGGCATAGCTTCTAACAGAGCGTATGGCTGGTGACAAGAAAAGCTTTACATTGAGCGCGTTTGGCCACCTCAGTGAGGTGTACAGAAAAATAAGGATAAGAACAAACAGCAGATGGTGCAATACAAAATACAGATACATGTTATTGAAAAGCTCAGTGGTTATATTACATTTTTAATTGCATGCAATTCTAAAAGTGATCAGATCCAGGTGCTGGTTTAAAAAATCTAAATTTTTCATGGCACAACCCCTTTAATAAATTAAGCGCACCTCACTCCAGCACACAGGAGATCAAAACTTTGAGTAGGGAATGCAAGTCTTAATAAATCTCCCTTTTAAAGAAGTGTGACATTAATGGAGCTCTGTGCTGACCATTGTTTTAAACTACTCAGAGAAGTGGGCAACACATTTAGCACTAGCTTCAGGTACAGGTGAAAGAGTCATAGTAGATGAATGCAGACAGGGCGTCTACCGCACCTTCAGTTTAACAAGCATAGTGCATTTTATGTAGCTCACAATGGGCCTGACATCTGCCCAGGTTCACCTGGTTCTTATGCCACCCGTGGTTAAAGGCTTCAGATATTAACAAACATAACACATTACAAAACACACTAACAAGTGATTTAGCTATAAGTACAGTACAACCAAAGCTAATCTGACTAATAATGCATGTCTACATGTAGACAACACACACACAGTGCCTCTAGTACAGTTACACACTGTGCGTTCAAGGCCTTCATATTCTTATGAGGAATACTGGTCTTATTTAAGCTAATTATCTGCATCCATCATCACAGACAACATACTACACATGTCAAAATGTTGATTATTTTACATTATTCTACCTTCCTTCTAAAAATATTTTACATGTAGTATCTATGCAATTTCTTAGGTTTAGATTCAAGATAACAACCTGGCTGGGTAACTAAGTTCAATAATCTATTCTAATGAATGAAGCAATAAAACTGTTCTGTTTGAAATGTAAATGCAACGGGAAAAGGATTACATTTAAACATGTCACAAACAGAATAAAGTAGAGATATAATGCATACAGGATGTGATGTACAGAATATAGGTAAAGGTAGAGATGTGATCTACAGAGTACAGGAGAAGGTAGAGATGTGATATACAGAATACAGGAGAAGGTAGAGATGTGATATACAGAATACAGGAGAAGGTAGAGATGTGCTGTACAGAATACAGGTGAAGGTAGAAATGTGATGTACAGAATACAGGTGAAGGTAGAGATGTGATGTACAGAATACAGGAGAAGGTAGAGATGTGATGTACAGAATACAGGTGAAGGTAGAGATGTGATATACAGAATACAGGAGAAGGTAGAGATGTGATGTACAGAATACAGGAGAAGGTAGAGATGTGATGTACAGAATACAGGTGAAGGTAGAGATGTGATGTACAGAATACAGGAGAAGGTAGAGATGTGATGTACAGAATACAGGTGAAGGTAGAGATGTGATGTACAGAATACAGGAGAAGGTAGAGATGTGATGTACAGAATACAGGTGAAGGTAGAGATGTGATGTACAGAATACGGGAGAAGGTAGAGATGTGATGTACAGAATACAGGTGAAGGTAGAGATGTGATGTACAGAATACAGGAGAAGGTAGAGATGTGATGTACAGAATACAGGTGAAGGTAGAGATGTGATGTACAGAATACAGGTGAAGGTAGAGATGTGATGTACAGAATACAGGTGAAGGTAGAGATGTGATGTACAGAATACCGGTGAAGGTAGAGATGTGATGTATAGAATACAGGTGAAGGTAGTGATGTGATGTACAGAATACAGGTGAAGGTAGAGATGTGATGTACAGAATAAAGGAGAAGGTAGAGATGTGATGTACAGAGTACAGGTGAAGGTAGAGATGTGATGTACAGAATACAGGTGAAGGTAGAGATGTGATGTACAGAATACAGGTGACGGTAGAGATGTGATGTACAGAATACAGGTGAAGGTAGAGATGTGATGTACAGAATACAGGTGATGGTAGAGATGTGATGTACAGAATACAGGTGATGGTAGAGATGTGATGTACAGAATACAGGTGAAGGTAGAGATGTGATATACAGAATACAGGTGAAGGTAGAGATGTGATGTACAGAGTACAGGTGAAGGTAGAGATGTGATGTACAGAATACAGGAGAAGGTAGAGATGTGATGTGCAGAATACAGGAGAAGGTAGAGATGTGATGTACAGAATACAGGAGAAGGTAGAGATGTGATGTACAGAATACAGGTGACGGTAGAGATGTGATGTACAGAATACAGGTGAAGGTAGAGATGTGATGTACAGAATACAGGAGAAGGCAGAGATGTGATGTACAGAATACAGGTGAAGGTAGAGATGTGATGTACAGAATACAGGAGAAGGTAGAGATGTGATGTACAGAATACAGGTGATGGTAGAGATGTGATGTACAGAATACAGGTGAAGGTAGAGATGTGATGTACAGAATACAGGTGAAGGTAGAGATGTGATGTACAGAATACAGGTGATGGTAGAAATGTGATATACAGAATACAGGTGAAGGTAGAGATGTGATGTACAGAATACAGGTGAAGGTAGAGATGTGATGTACAGAATACAGGTGAAGGTAGTGATGTAATGTACAGAATACAGGAGAAGGTAGAGATGTGATATACAGAATACAGGTGAAGGTAGAGATGTGATGTACAGAATACAGGCGAAGGTAGAGATGTGATGTACAGAATACAGGAGAAGGTAGAGATGTGATGTACAGAATACAGGAGAAGGTAGAGATGTGATGTACAGAATACAGGTGATGGTAGAGATGTAATGTACAGAATACAAGTGATAGTAGAGATGTGATGTACAGAATACAGGTGAAGGTAGAGATGTGATGTACAGAATACAGGTGAAGGTAGTGATGTAATGTACAGAATACAGGAGAAGGTAGAGATGTGATGTACAGAATACAGGCGAAGGTAGAGATGTGATGTACAGAATACAGGAGAAGGTAGAGATGTGATGTACAGAATACAGGAGAAGGTAGAGATGTGATGTACAGAATACTAGTGATAGTAGAGATGTGATGTACAGAATACAGGTGAAGGTAGAGATGTGATTTACAGAATACAGGTGAAGGTAGAGATGTGATGTACAGAATACAGGAGAAGGTAGAGATGTGATGTACAGAATACAGGAGAAGGTAGAGATGTGATGTGCAGAATACAGGTGAAGGTAGAGATGTGATGTACAGAATACAGGAGAAGGTAGAGATGTGATGTACAGAATACAGGAGAAGGTAGAGATGTGATGTACAGAATACAGGTGAAGGTAGAGATGTGATGTACAGAATACAGGCGAAGGTAGAGATGTGATGTACAGAATACAGGAGAAGGTAGAGATGTGATGTACAGAATACAGGAGAAGGTAGAGATGTGATGTATAGAATACAGGTGAAGGTAGAGATGTGATGTACAGAATACAGGTGAAGGTAGAGATGTGATGTACAGAATACAGGAGAAGGTAGAGATGTGATGTACAGAATACAGGAGAAGGTAGAGATGTGATGTATAGAATACAGGTGAAGGTAGAGATGTGATGTACAGAATACAGGAGAAGGTAGTGATGTGATGTACAGAATACAGGTGAAGGTAGAGATGTGATGTACAGAATACAGGTGAAGGTAGAAATGTGATGTATAGAATACAGGAGAAGGTAGTGATGTGATGTACAGAATACAGGTGAAGGTAGAGATGTGATGTACAGAATACAGGTGAAGGTAGTGATGTGATGTACAGAATACAGGAGAAGGTAGAGATGTGATGTACAGAATACAGGAGAAGGTAGAGATGTGATGTACAGAATACAGGTGAAGGTAGAGATGTGATGTACAGAATACAGGTAAAAGTAGAGATGTGATGTATAGAATACAGGAGAAGGTAGAGATGTGATGTACAGAATACAGGTGATAGTACAGATGTGATATACAGAATACAGGTGTTGGTAGAGATGTGATGTACAGAATACAAGTGATAATAGAGATGTGATGTGCAGAATACAGGAGAAGGTAGAGATGTGATGTACAGAATACAGGTGAAGGTAGAGATGTGATGTACAGAATACAGGTGACGGTAGAGATGTGATGTACAGAATACAGGTGAAGGTAGAGATGTGATGTACAGAATACAGGAGAAGGCAGAGATGTGATGTACAGAATACAGGTGAAGGTAGAGATGTGATGTACAGAATACAGGTGATGGTAGAGATGTAATGTACAGAATACAGGTGATGGTAGAGATGTGATGTGCAGAATACAGGAGAAGGTAGAGATGTGATGTACAGAATACAGGTGAAGGTAGAGATGTGATGTACAGAATACAGGTGAAGGTAGTGATGTAATGTACAGAATACAGGAGAAGGTAGAGATGTGATGTACAGAATATAGGCGAAGGTAGAGATGTGATGTACAGAATACAGGAGAAGGTAGAGATGTGATGTACAGAATACAGGAGAAGGTAGAGATGTGATGTACAGAATACTAGTGATAGTAGAGATGTGATGTACAGAATACAGGAGAAGGTAGAAATGTGATGTACAGAATACAGGTGATGGTAGAGATGTAATGTACAGAATACAAGTGATAGTAGAGATGTGATGTACAGAATACAGGTGAAGGTAGAGATGTGATGTACAGAATACAGGTGAAGGTAGTGATGTAATGTACAGAATACAGGAGAAGGTAGAGATGTGATGTACAGAATACAGGCGAAGGTAGAGATGTGATGTACAGAATACAGGAGAAGGTAGAGATGTGATGTACAGAATACAGGAGAAGGTAGAGATGTGATGTACAGAATACAGGAGAAGGTAGAGATGTGATGTACAGAATACAGGAGAAGGTAGAGATGTGATGTGCAGAATACAGGTGAAGGTAGAGATGTGATGTACAGAATACAGGAGAAGGTAGAGATGTGATGTACAGAATACAGGAGAAGGTAGAGATGTGATGTACAGAATACAGGTGAAGGTAGAGATGTGATGTACTGAATACAGGCGAAGGTAGAGATGTGATGTACAGAATACAGGAGAAGGTAGAGATGTGATGTACAGAATACAGGAGAAGGTAGAGATGTGATGTATAGAATACAGGTGAAGGTAGAGATGTGATGTACAGAATACAGGTGAAGGTAGAGATGTGATGTACAGAATACAGGAGAAGGTAGAGATGTGATGTACAGAATACAGGAGAAGGTAGAGATGTGATGTATAGAATACAGGTGAAGGTAGAGATGTGATGTACAGAATACAGGAGAAGGTAGTGATGTGATGTACAGAATACAGGTGAAGGTAGAGATGTGATGTACAGAATACAGGTGAAGGTAGAAATGTGATGTATAGAATACAGGAGAAGGTAGTGATGTGATGTACAGAATACAGGTGAAGGTAGAGATGTGATGTACAGAATACAGGTGAAGGTAGAGATGTGATGTCCAGAATACAGGTGAAGGTAGAGATGTGATATACAGAATACAGGTGAAGGTAGAGATGTGATGTACAGAATACAGGTGAAGGTAGTGATGTGATGTACAGAATACAGGAGAAGGTAGAGATGTGATGTACAGAATACAGGAGAAGGTAGAGATGTGATGTACAGAATACAGGTGAAGGTAGAGATGTGATGTACAGAATACAGGTAAAAGTAGAGATGTGATGTATAGAATACAGGAGAAGGTAGAGATGTGATGTACAGAATACAGGTGATAGTACAGATGTGATATACAGAATACAGGTGTTGGTAGAGATGTGATGTACAGAATACAAGTGATAGTAGAGATGTGATGTGCAGAATACAGGAGAAGGTAGAGATGTGATGTGCAGAATACAGGTGAAGGTAGAGATGTGATGTGCAGAATACAGGAGAAGGTAGAGATGTGATGTACAGAATACAAGTGATAGTAGATATGTGATGTACAGAATACAGGTGAAGGTAGAGATGTGATGTACAGAATACAGGAGAAGGTAGAGATGTGATGTGCAGAATTCAGGTGAAGGTAGAGATGTGATGTACAGAATACAGGAGAAGGTAGAGATGTGATGTGCAGAATACAGGCGAAGGCAGAGATGTGATGTACAGAATACAGGTGAAGGTAGTGATGTGATGTACAGAATACAGGAGAAGGCAGAGATGTGATGTACAGAATACAGGAGAAGGTAGAAATGTGATGTATAGAATACAGGTGAAGGCAGAGATGTGATGTACAGAATACAGGAGAAGGTAGAGATGTGATGTACAGAATACAGGTGAAGGTAGAAATGTGATGTACAGAATACAGGAGAAGGTAGAAATGTGATGTACAGAATACAGGTGAAGGTAGAAATGTGATGTATAGAATACAAGTGAAAGTACAGGATTTATGGCTGCCCTGAACAAGAATAATGGGCTTTGTTTTCCTTCCTGTCTTCAGTGAAATGTTCCTCTGGGAGAGGTGACCATCCTGATATACAGTCCCAGCTATACAGCCTTTCCTGTAAGTTCACTTGTAGCTCAAATAGACACTATGACCAGGAATGATGGACAACCATGACAGCCACAGCACTTAATTTTCAAGGACAGTTAATCTAATAGTATAGATCCACTCTCTCCTATTAATAGATACCATAGATGGAAGAGATAGATAGATAAATAGATAGATAGATAGATAGATAGATAGATAGATAGATAGATATTGAACTTCATATATCCAGTTCATGCTCACGCTTCCATGTAGTCTCAGTCAATAAACTTGGGTTCGATAATTTAGTGGATCAACTTTTACCTTTTAATAACACATATAAATGGATAGACTGTACATTTCTCACATTCACAATTTAAATATATATATAGATAGATATGTATATAGATATAGAT